>JAZHPH010001049.1:0-14714 GCA_037356405.1 Nasonia oneida | reverse complement strand
CTGCACACATACAGAGATAACTTGAAAAATAGACAAATCCCCGAAATAGTCGGGAAAAAAGCTCCGCGCACTGCTGCGGGAGTCGTTTGGCGCTATTCTAATTCTCGTAAAGTCGGGCGCCCACCGCTGTTTTATTTTTCAAGCTCGTCGCGGGCAGTCGAAAAATAATTCATAGACGATGGGCTACGCGCACGCGAGCGCAAAAAAAATGTCGGGGGGATAATTGCACGTGGCGTGTGCGGAATAAAAAGAAAATTAAAAGAAAGAGCCGAGGGTGCGATGAATCGCGTGTGTGGCGGATAGGGATGCGAGTAGAGATTTTAGTCGGGGATTAGCCTCCTTTTGTCGGGCTTTGACGCCTTGCATTGGTCGTCTTGGACATCAGGAGAATCAGAGGAGACTGGGGTGTATTGAAACAATGTATAGTAGTGTCTATGCGCTATTGTCTTTTTTTGGGGGGCGAATAAAGGTAATTTATGCTCGGTGCAGTTTACGCTCATATACTCTAGTGCGTTATGACGATATCGCACACTATATAAATTTAAATAACTGATTTAGTGACGCGCAGCCGCGTGGACTGCGGAATAATTCGTTTTATGCAGATTGAGCTTTATTTAAATTAGGTTGATGGCGTTTTTGAAAACTTAATTGAATGTCGCTCGCTCCGTGTAATCTAATTGAGTGCGCGTATTAATTTTAAATAACACCTATAGGATCTCCACGTTGAGTAGCGTTTCTGTATCATCCAAACTTCAATTAACCGACGTAATTATATTTCTGAATGAAAAGAGGTTATATATTTCCGCGTACAAAGTGATCGGCCGTCGCGTATTTTGCTTGTGAATTTTTTTTTCGACGAGCACACTGCGAAAGCGCAGCAAGCCTGGCATTCGAATAACTAATTTAATTGAAAGGCGCATAACGGAAAAATTCGCTCCTCGCGCTGGTTTACACCCGATAATTAAACGAATCACAGCGATAAAAGTTGAATCATCAAGCTCGGACATCTCAGCTGGCGGAGAGCTATCAGTTTTCCTTTAATTATGAAAACTTCCGAGAGCGAAAAGTTGAATCTACTCACATCGAAAAGCGGAGGACGAGCGGAGGACAGTCGCGCGCAGAAAAAAAAGTGAATTCTATCCGGAGATCAGCAGCCCGATAAAAATCAGAGAAGCGTATAAAGCTATGACTAACAACTCCGGCTTCGAGTGAGGGGGAGAGGAAGGACGCAGTGAAAACCGTAATTTTATTAGGACTTGCTCGGCCGGACGGAGCTACCCCCAAGACACGAAAAATCCCCGGTAGCTCGCGCGCGAGTCGTAGCTGATCATAAAGTTGGACAGTCGTTGGAGAATTTAATTAGCCTGGCGCGTCGTGTAACTTTCGTGAGCAATTTCATTTTGCAAGTCCAGAGAGAGGGGAAGAGAGGCCAACTCGCGTTTTTCTAGACCCTTGACGCGCTCTGCTATAGGTGGGACGCGTCGAGACCCTTTTCCCGTCGCTTCTGCTATCTTTACTCCTTTTTTCTCCATCTGTCCGTGGTAACATTATCTGCGCGTCTCGGTCTAGCTCCGTCGGCTTTTTTGCGAGACACGAACCGACGGATGACAAAAAGCTCCAGCCTCTCCTCGGTGAATGGTGATAATTTTATTTTCGTGCGCTGGACGGAGCTGCTCTCTGTTATACGCTGAGGATGAATATGGAGAGTTGGGTCTTCGGCCTCTCGGATATTTTTAGAAAACTGAAAGAAAGTCGGCCACCGAAAAGTGTCACTTTTCTATAGTTATAATTTGTATCGGCAGCAGCTTGATGTCTGAAAACAATCATTAGTATATTTAAAAGGCATTAGCTCCCCAATAAAGATCCCATTAAGATAAGACCCGACCGAAATTCAATGAACCAACAGCCTGATTTGAGTGCTCCCACCGTAATTACCCCAGCACTATCCGGCAATCAACCTCAAAAACCACCAGCCTGCCTACGATTTGAAAAAAAAATAAATAAACACACAAACACGCATCGAACTATCAAAGGAAAAATCGATCCGCTACGCAAACGACCGACTGACATTCTTCAATTTTCCCGCTGGCGCGTCCCTCATTTTCGTGAGAGCCAGTTTCGGATAGATCGAACAATGGCCGACCCAACAGCTTTGGCTATCGGCCTTTTCCCAGCTCGCTGTGCTGAGAAAGAGAGGCCTTTCATTGCGCTCTTGCCCTCCTTCCGCTCGCTACACACATAAACACGGAAGTACCTGTTCGCTTTCTCGGCCTTCGGCTCTTACGCTACATAGGCTTTGTACGCGCAAGCTCCCGAGGCTTTTCTTTTTCTTCGCGAGCCTTTCGACCGTGAATCTTCTTTTTGGGTCGATGCAAGTTCACGCGCAAGTCGCGTTTGCGCGCTGTTTCGTGGAAAAATTAGGTCGTCCAAAGGATGAAAGTAGGCGTGATGATTAATTTTCTCTGCGACGCTTCGAGCCGTCTGACCGAAACAGGGCTACTACTACTGATCCGCTATCATATTGCTCAATTACACACGTCGAACAGCGACTCGCGTATTACATGCTTTTGGATTTTTCTCTTCGCGCGGCAACGACAAAAGCGCTTCCTTTATTTTCCCGAGCATGCCTTATCCGTCTTTATATTCGCGCGCAGGCGCGTAATCATATAAAAGGTTTATTCAGGGCTGCCGTTCCGCGTACGTGCGCATAAAAGTACGACGCGTCGACGACGTCGTCGTCGTTTGGCGCATCTTTTTGATGTCGTGTTCGGTGACGGCTGCTATAGATGTATATGGCGTCGAGTGAAGCTTGGAAGGGGATTATCGAGCTTTGAAAATTGAGACTCGCGTGGTACACGTTTTTTTCGTTAGGGAATCGGAAAATTTTATTTGGCGAGGATGTAGGCTTGGATAATGAAGAGGTCTGATCGTTGATTGATGGCGTTTGAAGTAATTAGTCGTCGATACGGAAAATAAGTTGATTAATTTTATTCGAAGTATAGTTATAGAGTGGACACGTAAATATTTCGATTCGAATGAATTATTATTCAGACCGAGTTCAATAATACTGAACTTGAAAGGCATTTCGACATGCATAAATTTATATATAAATATTCTCATTATTGCTGAACACCATTGTTCGTTATTCCACACTATATGTATATTCGACATTGATAAACAAAACAAAAAATATCTTAACACGAACTGGTTGAATCATTCCATCAATAGTTGATCAAGCACTCTGTCTGTAATATGATGATCCTTCACTGCACGTTACTCGTAAACCGATACATGCTAAAGCTAAAATTAATTCCGAAATTCGTTACATTTTCGAAGCGCTACACGCCTATCTGCGCACAAATTAAACCGACATCAAAGAAAAGCCGCCAAAACGTCAAAAATATCTCCCGTTTTTCCCAAAATAAATTCCGAAACCTATATCCCATAACAAAAAAAAACACACGAGAATGAAACAATGAAAGTTCAGCCTCGTTTCCCGAAATTTTTGACCAGCCATGAATCCAAAGCATTCTGATCGTATACAGCGCCGATCGATCGCGAAAAAACGCCCGGGCGCGCGCGCGCCTTTCCGTCATACCTCGAGCGCGTTTTACGAGGGCATACAGTGGGTGCAGCCGAGTGTACGCGGCTTACATTTTAGCTTGTATAATTTCGCTCATGTCTGTTACAATGCCGCTACCCTAAGCGGGTCTTGGGCGTTGTCGTCCAGATCGGACGGGTGGGTGCCTATCACCACTACACAGCGCGTCCTTAGGTTGCGGATAGAGGAACGCCCCTGAGAAAGAGGTTAACTGCGAATAAATTGAATAAGCAGCCGCAGACAGTCGATAGGAACAGGCGTGAGTGTGATGAGCCCACACTGTCGAACGCATTCATCTAGAAACACTACGCAAGCACCACAACAAAAAACACTACACATTATCTCTTATCTCTCAATCTATCTCTTTCATCACACATTACAAAAATGGGCAAAAATCCTGCTGCCGAGGAGGATGCGGGAGCGATGACAACTGCCCCGAAAGGGGATGTGTACAATGATTCGTCACCTGGTCTTACGCGGTAACGATGCCAGCGAAGGCGCGCTGCCTTGCAGGGGGGCGTTAGGATGCGAGAATGAAACCGTAGTGTGTCTGACGACGAATTGACACTGTCCTCGTCAAAGTCGGAAAGCTCTCATACTTAGTTCTAGAGAGGTATGGGGGTTATCACCTCTAGAACGGTGGACTCACCTGCGATCGGAACAGGATCCGAAGCGCGCGGGTTTAACATACTATCATGGCTCAAAAAAATCAAATCCGAACCAAAAGGGACTTAAGGATCGGAACTTGGAATATTCGCAGTCTATACAGAGCAGGCGCGTTTAAAGAACTCGTAAAGGAAGCTGATAGGTACAATCTAGATTTGGTAGCAATACAGGAATCGAGGTGGCCAGATGGCGGAGTACTAGCATCGGGTAACTTCACGTACCTGTATGGGGCCGGGAGTGGGGGATCTCTAGGCACCGGATTTCTCGTAAGCAAAAGCATCATACATTCGGTTAAATGTTTTAAATCCGTCAATGAGAGGCTCTCGTACATTATTATCGAAGGTGAATGGTATAGATATGTATTTATTAATGTGCACTGTCCTACGGAGGACAAAGAAGAAGAAGCTAAGGGTCTCTATTACGAAACTTTAGAGCAAGTAATCGACCAGTTCGCGTCTTACGACACAAGAATAGTATTAGGCGATTTCAATGCTAAAATAGGTAGGGAGGAAATGTTTAGGCCTACTATAGGGAAGGAAAGCCTGCACGAAGCCAGCAATGATAACGGTATTAGGGTCATAAATTTCGCGGCGGCAAAAGATCTTATAATCAAAACTACGTGCTTTAAGCACAAGGACATACACAAGGCAACGTGGACATCGCCGGACGGGGCTACGCAGAACCAAATTGATCATTTCCTCATTGAAAAAAGACGTCATACTAACGTTCTCGACGTAAGAGCTTACAAAGGGACAGATAGCGACTCGGACCACTTCCTAGTAGTAGCCAAATTAAGAGCTAGACTAGTAGCGAATCAAAATAGTAAGCGAGCAAACAAGGTAGAAAGCTTCGATATTGAGAAACTACGAGATAGAACAGAGCGAATTAGGTACCAGATAGAAATTAATAACAGGTTTCAGGCACTTGAAGAAGCAAACACATCGCCGGAGGGGAATGACGAACTCAATAGCTTATGGGGGGACATCGAAAAAACGGTAAAAGATGCCGCGAACAAAGTACTGGGTAAAAAGAAAAAGCCAAAGAGCAAACCATGGTTTGACAAAGAGTGCGAACTCTGGTTTGAAAGGCGCAAAAAGGCTAAATTAGATAGCTTACAAAATAGAAGCGATAGGACCGTAGAAGAGTATTCTAATGTAAGGAAACAGACGAGCGCGATCTACAGAAATAAGAAGCGGGAGTATCAAAAGAATCTTATTAGGAGAATAGAAACTAACAGTAAGGAAAATAACCCACGCGAAATGTACAGAGGGATTAACGCCATCAGAAAGGGTTTTAGGAGTAGAGCGCAATTGATGAAGGACGAAAACGGGGACCTCGTAACAAATGACAATGAATTACTGTCGCTGTGGAAAAATTATTTCGATAAATTATTAAACGTGCACGAAAATAGCGAAGAATTAGGGGACGAAATTCACACTGCTGAACTCCACGTGGAGGAACCAAGCTACCAAGAAGGTGAGGCCGCGATTAAAAAACTAAAAAACTACAAAGCCGCGGGAAATGACTCTATACCAGCTGAGTTACACAAATAAGGGGGCGTCGAGCTCACTTTCAAAATCTATAAACTAGTATGTGCCATCTGGAAAAATGAAACAATACCCGAAAATTGGAAGGAATCTATCATTATACCGATTTTTAAAAAGGGGGATAAGACAGACTACAATAACTATAGGGGTATCTCACTTTTAGCAACGTGCTACAAAGTTCTGTCAAACGTACTACAAGCTAGACTCACTCCATTCGCGGAAGATATACTAGGAGATTATCAGTGCGGATTTCGGCGCAACAGATCGATGTGCGATCAAATGTTTACCATAAGACAGTTGTTAGAGAAAAAGTGGGAATTTTGCGAAACCATACACCAACTATTTATAGATTTTAAAAAAGCGTACGACTCTATTAAGCGAAGCAAAATGTATCAAAATCTAGTACTTCTCGGTGTACCGAAAAAACTCGTGAGATTGATTCAAATATGTCTGAACGGAAGCACGGGAAAGGTCCGAGTAGGCGGTAATATATCAGAACCCTTCACGATACGCGATGGTTTAAAACAAGGGGATGGGCTCTCTACGGTGCTGTTCAACTTAACGTTAGAGTATGTCGTTAGAAAAATGCAGGTTAGCCAGCTGGGCGCAACGCTTAATGGAACAACGCAGATACTAGGCTACGCAGATGACTTGGATATACTGGGGGATTGTAGGGAAACGGTAGCAAGAAATGCGGAAATCCTCATAAAAGCGGCAAAGTATACAGGGTTAGAAGTTAGTGAATCAAAAACAAAGTACATGATTGTGGATAAACTAGGCATCTGCAGGCAGGGGAGGGAGATCTCAGAGTTGGGGATTTTACTTTTGAAAAGGTTAGCGAATTCAGGTATCTGCACTGAGCGACTTTCCGCGCGTCTCATACACGTGCGCCCGAAGCGCCATGGGTCCAGCGCATGCGGTGTCCCGAAACGGAACTTCCCCTACTCGTATAACGCGAGCACTGCATGCTCTGAGTGATCGGAGTATGGGGTACTCCGATTGTCGGAGCAAACTTGGAAGATAGTGCGGAAGCGCGCGTACATCACTACAGCGCGTATTTTTTAGGATGATAGTGATCATTAGCATTACATGTTTTATTGTATTACTATAATTGAATATTTGAAAACAGTAGGAATATTATCAACTACTACAGTAATACCCGTTTGACTCAAAAAGTTTAATTCATTTATAAGCTTTCGAAAAATAAGCTCATTCGTACATTGCTTCATATCTTCACTATGCACAATCATTGAAAAAATAATACTTTCTAATAGTGAAGCAATGTTTGCAGGCAAACAAGCTATCGAAACGTATGCTACTCCGAATTTATTTTTATCACTGTGACTACCCAGAGCATTTCCAACTTCAATGTCATTATAATATAGAAAAAGCGGTAATACGTATTCATTTTTGATATTATTTACATTTTTTTTCCAGAATTTACTTTGCATAACATTTGAAATTATATCACTTGTTAGAGACAATTTTTTTACATTATCTATAATTTTTCGAGCTAATTTTGGAATCTCTAAAAAATGTTGTAAAGAGTGAATTAAAGACAAGTAATAAGCAAAAACTGGCGACTGTACGAAAACAGTTTTGTTTCCTTGAATTACTTCAGTAAAAACTTTACGAATTTCAAATTTTTCTGGTTCTTGAAATCCTTTTTTTTTAAGAATTTTAGAACAAATTTCTCCACGTGCATCAGCCGCCCGAGAATCGACATGCTTATCGAACGCTTCAACAGTATCACAGATGCTCTTGAGGTAAGGTTCGTGGGTTACACCGACTCGTGGCGCTTCTGGGACACTGATTCGGAGCATGGCATACTCCGATCGGAGTATGCCATGCTCCGACGGCAAGAGTAGCCCGTGCTACACCAGTTCAGAGTTCCCTATGCACTTCAGGAGTATGGGGTGCTCCAAAAGTCGCTCAGTGTGGGTACGACCATAAATGATAGAAACGAGATTAATGTCGAAATAAACAAGAGACTCCATTCGGGTAATGCTTGCTTCTACGCCGTGAGTAATTTACTTAAGTCGAGGCTGTTGTCTAAAAACGTTAAAATAAGAATATACGGGACAATAATACTGCCGGTAGTTCTGTACGGGTGCGAAACGTGGGCTCTCACTAAGCAGGCGGACAACCGTTTTAGGGTATTTGAAAATAAAGTCTTGCGAAAAATATACGGGCCGAAGAAAGATGAGGAAACCGGGGAATGGAGGAGACTACACAATGATGAGTTACACAATCTGTACGCGTCACCAAATATTAACAGAATAATAAAATCGCGCAGATTGGGATGGGCAGGGCATGTAGCGAGAATGGGAGACGACCGTACGGCAGCGCGTGTCATGAAGGGCTGGCCGATCGTAACGCGACCTCTAGGTAGACCTAGACGTAGATGGGAGGACAACGTAAAAGCGGATCTAGTAGAAATAGGACGGGTGGGTGTCGATCGGAGAGGTGCATCTTGGATGTGGTTGACACAAGATAGGGCAGCGTGGAAGGCTTGCGTGGATGAGGTGATGAACTTTCGAGTACCAAATGCCACGTAAAAAAAAAAAAAATCGCTCATGTGGATCTATACTATATACAGGGTCGACGCTGCTGCTGCTGTTGCACTGAATTCTCGATTCGGTTATTTATCGCGCGCCGAATTTCGCACTTCTTCCGGAGCGCCTGGATACTTGAATCGCGGTCAGAGTTTTCATACGTCGAGCTGATTAAATTTTTGAAATAATTTCGCGTCCCGCGCGTATACAGCCCTTTTAATACCATTTCGTACTTTGTATCATATACATTAGCAGTTTTCAATTTATCAATTTATTCGATCCCGCGTGCGAATCAACGACAACTTGGCCCTTATTGTATCTTTTTTCCGGCTGCATTCACCACAGCGGGTATATATATATATATATATATAGATAAATAGATATAGATAAAAAGTATTATTCCCGGTGCGCGTAACCGTTTCGAGCATTTGAAAAGCTCGGGCCGGGAAAATAAAAAAGTTCGTCGTCGGTTCATTGTCGAAATGTCCTCCTTTCACATCCAACTGTACAATTGTCATTTTAATTTTGCTTCGCCGCAGAAGAAAAAACGGGCTCGTGAAAGAAGCGGAGAGTCATCCGTTGCGGGTACATGCTTATTATATACATCGTTACGAACGCGCATGAAAAGCTCTCAAATGTAAATGACGACGACTCCAGCGAAGCGGCATCGTTCGTGCAAAGTTATATTTATTTCGATGCGCCTGCCGCTTTATACGTCGAAAACGACGGGAGATGCGAAGCTCGATAACAGAACGTTAAAGGTGAAATCAGCGTAAATTTTGTTTCGACCAGTCGCTGCGGTATTGTAATAAGGTCCCGCCAGAAGTAGCTCGGGGAGTAAACTTTCGAGTCTGCGGAGGGTAATGACTAAATGCTCAACAGGGTGGTATTTTAAAAGTTAATTAAGTTATCCTATTACCGACCCTGTCGCCCGCTCGCTCGCGCGAGCTCTGTTCCCGCGGAGAAAGAGAAATAGAGAGAGAGAGATGGAAAGTTTGTCATAAAGGGAGATAGAGTAACTCCAGAAGTAATGACTACCGGCTAGACCGCTATCGCTTCCTTCCACTTATTTCTCGACTTTGCTCCGTTATTATATTGATTTCGTCGGCACAGCCGACACTTCCCTGTCGCTTCATTTTCATCTTTGCAGTTGTAGTGTCGCTCGACAAAATGTCGCCCGACTTTCGAATAAATTAACCGGACACGGAATATTCAAAAGAGACCGAAAAATAAGATCTGACGGAAACGGAGAAAGGGAGAGTTAATGAGCGAAACAGACGACGACGGTATAATACCCTCCAGGACTAACTAGCTTTCACAACCATAAGGAACATGCATATAGCCGTGGCACTCGGAGGGAAGAAGTAGAGGGGCGGACGATAAGACCGAGTAAAAGAGCGAGGAATTTTCTCGAGATTTAACTCGGCGAGTTTTTCCCTCTCTCTCTCTCCTTTTTTCGAAGGACTGAGGAACGCCAGAGGATGAAAGACCTGTAAAGATGTAAATTGAAAGGAAGCGCGCTGGGATTTTTTCGAGGAAGAGGAATGGGCGCGAGAACTCGCTCGAGGGGACAAAAAATTAGCCGGCTATTATTTTTAAGTAAAGCGATCTCTCGCTCGTCCGGTGCTACATTAATGAAAGCTTGCGGAGCGGTGTACTCAGCCGACGACGGAATATTTTAATTTGAAAGCAGCCGGGAATTCGCTGTCGGTTTGAATTTAACGGAGATGCTCGATTGAGATGAATAAGCCAATTTGTAAATAAATCCATCAAATTAGTGTACAACACGGGATGAGTTATCGTTTAAGGAACTTCGTCTTTTTTTCGCAGAGCACCACTATATATACATGCATTCACTCGAACATTCTCCGATACATTCTCGTAACGAGCATGCTCGGCATTTCCCGAGGAAAAAAGCTGTCGATCCTTAATCGGCTCGGCAGAAATAAGAGAAAAAGATCCGTACACCGAATCGAGTATATAATTTATCCTACGCTGTACCGCAGCATCCCTTACTTCCTCCCATACCTTCCGTATACACGCAGAAGAATTTCTCCAATAGTCTAACGAGCTTCATTGTACAGTTTCGCTTGCGTCGTTATTTCAGTCTTTTCCCTCTTTCGCTCCCCGTGTGTACCTCGTGGCAGTGTGGCGCATCGCAAATGTGCCTACTAAAGCGCTTACGTCGATTCGCATTAGATCAGATACATATACACGCGGCGGACGCTCCTACGCAGCCCTCTCTCGGTAGCGGGAGAATTTTATTGTAATGTGCTGACGCCGTACGAACGCGCGAGAGCTGGAGAAGGAAAGAAACTTACATGTGCTCTCTGTGTATAGGGGTATATGTGTATGCGCCCGGATCGGCTCTCTCGGGTTGTTGATTCAGGCGAGAAACGGGCGGCGCACACCCTTTTCGAATGGATACTTTCATTTGTGTATTGCAGCGAATTTTTTCTCTCTTCTCTCGACTGCCGAACGGGGTGAATTTGCACAGAGGAATGCACTTTATGTTTATGCAATTGCTCGAAGTATTTGACTTGCTGACGACTCTGTTTGTTAGCTAGCTAAGCTGGTTTGTTTTTAATATGCTTCGCTTGAACGTTTGAGAATAAAAAAAATATCTGGATGTTCTCGTTTAGCTTTGTGTGAAAAATAAATTCGGATATGAGAATAGAAACGGCAATCTCGCATCTTTCAACTCGCAATCACGGCTGTCACAGACGCACACGTCTGCAACGCGAGCAGCGAAGACGAGTCAGCGATAAGAGTCCGCCGAGCCGTACTGCGATGCATAGCGTCCGAATGCATCGTAGACGTTAGATCAGTGGTTAGAGCACAGGCCTCTGGCTCTCGGGTCCGCGAGTTCGAGTCCCGTCGTCTACTTTTTCGCTTTCGACTCTGTCTCCGCTCTCTGTTTGTAACACGGCGCAAAAAAACAACGAAAAAGGCATAGGAATTCCATCCACATATAAATATTAGGCCATAAAAACGAATTAAAGCGTCATCCCTCAGCCATCGTGCATATTTCATCCGAAATGCGAGGCAAAAAACGTAATTACATTATTCAATTTAAAAAGCGCCTTTGTAATACGAAAGCCAAAAATAGAGACGAGTGCGAGAAAAAAAAATAAACCGGGGCATATAATTAACTTAAAAATCCACGAAACGCGTGATAGCGTTTCAGCGCCCGCTCGCGCGCATCCTACTCCTATTCACGCACGCTGCAAGCTCTCGCGTAAAATACGATATACTCGGGGCAGCCTGGGCTGCAATTTTTTATGTCTCTCGACCTTTTTGCTCCCCGCCTGCGGCGGAAATTCCGCGAGCGTAGTGTACCGCGTCAAATAATACAACTTTCAGGTTCATCGCGTTCGTTCCGGGGCTTGGCTGAATAAAATATTTTGCCGGCGAGACGCTCTCCCGCGCGAGCGACGGAGCGTGACGTAGAGGGAAGGCAGAAAAAAACAGCTGCGGCAACTTTCTGCGAAAGTCTTTTCCGATCCCGCCAGCGTCCCCTGCTCCTGTTTTCTTTCCTTCGGCTGCCCTCTCACTCTCGACTTTTTGCCAAGCGTGTGGTGCGCTCTTCTTTGCTTTGACTCGTCGCGAACGCTCTAACCCAACTTATCAAAAGGCGGAAGAAGAGAAAAATGAGCGCGTGCACGCGCTGGAGAAACAAAACACGTTTGTCGGCTGAGAATGAATGTTTTGTCTGTGTGTATGTGTCTGATTGAAAATATACGTACATGTATACGCGGTGAAGAATAGAGTGTTAATATTTCAGTAGGTTATCGTACAGGTCTGTACGTAAATTTTCTAAAGCGTAAAGTACAGGTTCCTGGAAAATTTAATTTTATCTAAAAGCTTTTGTATTACTTTCTGTTACAGGTAAGTTTCACGGTGATTTCCGATCTACACACGTAAGTCAGCAATGAATCACAATTCATAGAAAAGCTTCACCCAATAATTCTTATTTCCGAACAAAAGCTCAAAGCTCAAAGTGCATCAGCGACCTCAACCCGTAAAAAACTCCAACCTAATCCTAAGTCTCCAAACTCAATTACCGAAAACTTCCCCCGAAACGCGCAGAGAGCCGCTCTCCCATCGCACGCCATCGAAAAAGAGTTGCTCCCAAGCACATAGTCAGCGCGTCTCCTCGAAAATTTCAATATCCCATTTAAAGAGTGTCAATCACGAAGGCGCCTCGTTAAGCTTGCCGCAATGAAAACGTCAGAGCGACGCTGGTACGTTCCTTAAACTTCTGTGCAGCACACATACATGCCCTTTACCCAACTCAATTCCCATGATGGACGGGCACGCCACCGCTGAAGACTTAATAACTGTGCATTCCCCGGTAATGGCTCGCGCGTGGAAGACTGTAACGTTCACGCGGGCGGAGGACGAGGGCCTACTCTTCGAGCACATTATGTCCGATGCACGGCCGGATGATAATTGAGACGGGCTGCGCGAGTTGTGGTGAAGCTTCCCGAGGTGAGAGTAAGAGAGGGACTGAAGTTTCGATTGTTTGAGTTGCAGCGAGTAGCAAAAATTCTGCTACTGACGGATAGCTGTTCGGGTGCAGGGGCTGAGTATGAGAACGTTTCTTTTCTGGACTCCGTTGGCGGGGGTAGCGTTTTTTAAATTGTTCGCGACTCTGTTGTTGGTGGAGCGCCTGACAGTGGCCGATTGGAATTTCGAAAGAGTATAAGGTTGTTTCGCTTTTTGATTTGATTTCGAAAAAAATATTCAAGGGGTAATTGATTAACGAAGACTATTCGTTCGCTCGGTTCAATCAAAGTTACTTCAGATATTTCCAATCTAACGTTGTGTAACAATCATCGCGTAGTCAAACCTTACATTCCCATCGACAATCTACAAGTGCGTGCACATAAAGCAAAAACGCACTTCACGAGCTTCTCTCCAGCGACGTAAGTTTCCAACTAGCGAAACCCGCGAGTAGCAGCCCCGGCAGCTTGTACTTGGCAGTGCGTTGACGTAATCTCCGATTCACTTTGCGCCGGAGCTCTTTCCAAAAGCGAGAGCCTGAGCCTCGGATTTACGAGGGACTTCGAGAGCTTCTCTTCCTACTCCTTTTCTCCGCGATACATTTGTAATAAGGCACCTCGCTGTATTACACGCGATATATAGATGTAAAAAGCGACGAGCTAATAATAAAGGTCTCTCCCGCGCGGCTGCGGGCAAAATTTACGCGTCGAGGAGCTTTACGATTCGGCTGAATACTGTCGGATGAGTCTGAGGTATGTTCACATTGTAGTGCCCCCCTCGTAGATCGAGATTTTCTTATGAAAAAGGAAGGACGACGACGATCGTTCGTTGGGCTTTTTACGCGCCTTCTCTCGTGACTTATTAGCGCGGGAAAATTCAAATGAGCTCTTTTTTATGGAGACGATCGTAGCTGTTTAATTGGAAAAAAGGAGATCGACGATGGGACTTGATTGAATTGGCTGAAGTGCTTTTTTACAACCTGCTGATGTCTCCCGTGATATTAAAAAATTATCGAACTGCGCGCGTTGTGGAAGATTTTTATACGTAGGATATTTCACGGTGCGCTTGGTATTATCGTTCGAAAAAATCAAGAGGTATCCTCGCAGTGTCGCGTGAAACACAGCGTATAGCGCCATTGAGACGTAAAAAAAGAGGGTCGAGCGGAGAGAAGCGCGAGACAGATGAACGCGTGCACGACTGTGCGAACGGCCGAGTAAGCATTTTACGAGGAGTCGAGGGGGCAGGAGGGAAGAAGAGAGGACTCGGATAAGAAATTCTCGAGTCGCGTGAAACGCTAAATCCAGTGCCACGTTCTTCTCGCACAGTTATTTTCTCTTCTACTCTACTTTGCTCGGATTTTTTTTTCGCACAGGGATCTATTCAATTTCATGCATTTAATATTTCGTTGCGTTCCCGTATTTAACGTATTCCGAATGTCGTGAATCCAAAGCCAACGGCAGTATAGCGCGTGTTATACTTATACTTCGTGTGTCGAAAGCTCTCACCTTCATTACTGCGCTTTAATATCCATCACACTTCACGCTTACAATTCGTACCTCGAAGCTCGTCCACATCTTTATCCAGCTCAGCCCCGAGCGGAGCGAAACAAAAACGGAACAAAAAAGGAAAAGCCTCCCGGTCATATCGCGCACGTGTTTAGCCATACAGTCCTGCATTTATGGAGAGCTTGCAGCGCTCGGCTCGAGGCATTAACGTTTATGAGCTCTACGTGTACAGGAGAGAGTCGCGCGCGTAGTGTGCAGCAGACGGGAGATGGAGAGAAGATTCGCCGGTCTCGAGCTGTCGCGCGTTCGTCTCTAAACCGAGTTCCACCGAGGT
>JAZHPH010001047.1:0-14751 GCA_037356405.1 Nasonia oneida | reverse complement strand
GTCATCAGTGTACCTTTTTACAGTGTACCTTTTTACACAGTACCGGGAGATGGCGCATAGGCGCTTCCGTAGTTTTACGTCAGTTAATACCAACATTACAGCTACTGCTAACTGACGCATTCCAATTCGGAACACACCCTTTGGTCTCCTACTCTCCTACTTCGTGCTAGCTAGTCTTCATTATACAGACATTTTTGAGCTATAAAAAAAAAAATATATATATATATATATATATATATTATATATATATAGATAAATAAATTAAAAAAAAAATATATATAGAATGTTTACAGTGAAGACATCCTCGAATTTGTTTATATAGATTAAATATTTTTAATATAGATAACTTTAAAAATGTGCATGAAGATTTGTCGAAAAAATTTAATTTTCTTGTAACAAACTGGATATATTTTGTTAAATATGAGTTTTAAAATAATATCGATGCTAAACAAATTATAAATTTTTATTAATTAACCATAAAATTTAATACTGTTCATTTTGGAAAATTTTTTGATAAATTTGATCACAGACTTACTTTTGATTAGATTTTAATTAACTAATAAGTAACACATTGTTATTAGTAAATTTCGAAGATAAAATTGACAAAATGGCTGACAATGAACAGAAAGCTATGCAGTTAATAGCAGAAGCTGAAAAAAAACTGACATCCAAGGGATTTCTTAGTTCATTATTCGGGTATGTTAAACACTCAACTGTTTTTAAAATTTTTCTGTGCTTATCTTCTTTACTACCCTTGGGTGATAACAATGCCCTATAAAACTGCTTACAACACAGATTTGCGTTACTTAGCAGATTGAAGATAGTCAGTCCTGTAAAATATTCTACGATAAGTGTTTTTAGTGACATTTTCTGGCATGGTGAGTTACACTTGGGCACTTATGCTGTACCAAAAAGTGACAAGTACATACAGTGTGCATGGTGATATGTAGTCAACTTGAAAAAAATTCAGTAAGAAATTTATAAAAGTTTCAACATTATATTACATAAATAATGTACAGAGATTTACACAGCTTTACGTAAAACTCATTGCAAATATTCATGCAGATGTGTCTACAGAGTTTGGTGCTTATATTTTCGCACAAACTTTTGCATAAAATAGAATAGTTGATTATGATGATTGAAAAATATGATTGGTTAATAGCAGTGCTTTGAGTAATATCATAAAATTCACCATAATTGGTTGTATTAAATTTGCAAATTCTAACTTTAAATGAGGAGCGCACGGAGGATACATAACTGCATTTAGTATTGAAAAATGATAGCTTGATACCAGTCCCTGTTTGAGGATCTCTGCAACATGGCAGTTTTAGGGCACCTGGGGTACTTCCTTGGCACCCCTACTGAATAAAAGCAGATGACAATCAGCTGATTATTAGCTGATAATCAGCTGATAATTGTGTCAAAACATCAGCTGATTATCAGATGATATCAGCTTAAGGAGGTTCATCTAGTACGTCGCTATAGTCAAAGTGAGGATAATTTTTTTTTATTTTTATTTCCTTTTGATACAAGAAATATAATTCATTTCGGACTTATGAAAAGCTAGTTTATAACAAATAATGACTTTAGATAAAGAAATAGAAATATTTATGCAATAAAAAATGTAATGCAGACAACATTTGACTCTGTTTTTGAGGTTAAGTGCACATATTTTTTATCAAACTAACTATTTATTATGAATAGAGGTACCCATTGATTGTTTTCAAAACCAATTTGAATTCGACAAACATTTCTACTAAGTTTTCTTCTACAAAAATTTGCAACAGAAACTGTTTGTTAATACCATAAATATTTGCAAATTAAAACCATAAAATGTGATTCTCCATAAGACTCCATGTAAAATTGGAAAAAATACTTTTAATAATATCTCGTCTCTAGGGTATCTGACTCAAAATTTTGCATAAGCTTTTTATTTATACATATCTACGTGTGTGATTTTTTTCCCCTGAATCTGTTTGTTATTTCTAAATCAGATGAACCTCCTTAATATTTTTATTTAAGCTGATAGTTACAAATATGCATTTATATGAGATGAAATGCTAATGAAAATCAGCTGATCAGCTTATCAGATAATAATCAGTTGATTGTCATCTGCTTTTTTTCAGTAGGGAGAGCACTTGCATGTTTGCAGTCAGCAGAGTTTATGTCATTTTTTCATAACTAAATTTAACAAAAATGAAACACTAAGATATACACTGTAATACCCATTTGAAAATAAACATAATTTTAATTTATTTTTTTCTTTAATTTATTTATTAACAATTTATTACAATGCTTCACAAGATGAAACATATTATCATCATATTATCATAAATAATGTTTTTATAACATCAAAAATTCTCAGAGGAATATATAAAACATTCTATGTATATAATATTTAAGTGGCAAATATAACAGATTGCCCTGCAGTTAACAATATTTATTATATTCCATTATTTATAACTAAAAAACCGCTGCCAATTCTTTGGCACGTAGCTTCCTCTAACTAAATTTATATTTCCAATAGAGAACGAGACTTAGTCTGAGTTATTGCTTCTTTTTTATTCTAAGTAAAAGTTTACCAATTCGTTGGTCCCTACGAAGAGTAGTACCGTTCAGATTTGTCACAAAGACTAGTACGGTTCAGATTTTTCGCGAAGACTAGTACATTTCAGATCTTTCCCACATGAAATAATCCAATTGTTTTGGAGAAAAACAAATAGTTATTTTGGTTAAAACTAATAAAATTGCAATATTTTTAAATTTAAATGTACTAGTTCAAAATTTGTTGTTTTTAAAATTGAATGTACTAGTCTTCGTGGCAATTCTAAACCGTACTAATCTTTGTGGCAAATCAGAACCGTACTACTCTTCTTAGGGACCAACGAATAGTGATTGAATATCTTGAGACAGTTTTGCATATTATTGTAAAATTATTTATTTATTTATTCATGACCATATACATAAACCTTTTTAAGGCTTCCTATAGAGGCAAACAAGTTGCCTGTACATAGGTATAGTACAATAATTATACAGATAACTTAAAAACTAAAAACTAAAATTAATCTTTTTATACTGTTCTTTCTTGTACTAATAACAGAAGTTAAACTAGTGTCTCTAATTCATTTCATACCATTAGATTTCTTATGAAATCCTTTAATTTATTTTTTATAGTTACCTTTCTAACTGTTAAGGTAGTACTACCCAAAAGTGATTGACCGTTCAGAATTTGATAAAATTTGGTATGCTGTTAGATATTTATAAGATAAACACTCAGTTAAAATTTGGTGAAGGTTTGGAACCTGTGACAAAAGTTATAAACATTTCTATTTGCGAAAATCTGCGCTTTTCGAGTAATTGCTTGATTTCACAAAACTGACCGTTCAGAATTTACCCAAACTTTGCAAATTAGTAGATAAACATGTAACGAATAAGTTGATACCTCAAAAATCTAAACTTGGAACGTTTGAGCGTAGTAATAAACAAATAAAAGTTCAAAAATGTACACTTAACCTCAAAAGAATGAGTAAAATCAGCTTATGTCTAGAACTTTTTATTGATAATTACGGTAATTAAAATTGTTTGATGAGAATGTTTAATCGTTATTTAATGTAACTTAATTTATGCAACTTATATTATTATGTGTACCTCGCAAATAAACAAAATATAAAAAGTGGACTTGTTTTGACTACCACAGTATGGGTAGTACTACCTTAACTCTTTGAGATCATTAGAGAGTAGATTGAAAATTTTCACAGCCATGTAGTAGCTGCTTTTCTTACTTTATATAGATTTATTAAGTTTTGGCAGTGATGTGCTCTTATTCCTAGTAGTATTCGTATTTTTACTATAAATATCCCTTAGTTTCCCATAGTGATATGCTATTGCTTCAATTTGGAACAATTGCCTAACTATTAGTGGGGAATTTTGTGTTTCAAAGTGATTTCTGTTAATAATTTTTAATAACTCTCTATACTCTTCCTTCTCACTTTTTTCTACGTTCTTCCTTCTGGGTTCTGACCGACTTGGGGCCTATGGACGGGGTCCAAGAAGCCCTACCAAAAAACCCTTCCATTAAGCCACAATTAAGAATTAATTAAATAGATCCAATAGTGAAAGTGATAGTGCTGACTCGCTACAACAAAACTCAAGGACCGTTATTACGAATCCACACATTCCAGACCGTGATCAGTGTACTAAAGACTATGATAAAAATTATAAAAATTTATTTAATTACGCCAGACTAAATTTTTGTTAATTTTTAAAGTAATTCTGAGTGTCAAACAATTAAACTACAAACTTGCCAAAGTCTACTTCCGAGTTAAATAATTCTGATTTAAAACATCTATAAATTAAAATTATTAACAAAATCTAAGAAAATGGATTCTTTCTGAAGCGTCTTCTTAAAAGGAATTAAATGGAAAGTTATATGACCAACAGACTTGATGTTTACAAACGTTCATTCGGCTACATCGCGACTTTCCTCGAAAGTGACTTCCAATAATCAAAATAAACATCTGAGCTGTAGTAACTCAATAGATACATTCCTTAATAATACCACAAATAATACAATATTCTACCAAAACAAAGTATTCAAACTAGCAATATTATAAAGAATTCTACTCTACTAATCCCGGTTGAAAATAATTAGGTGAATTTAGTATATGATATTGTTATATAATTTTATTATATGTTTTTATTATATGATTTTCTAGCCCCAAATATTCATGTAATAAAATCATGTACAAAAATTATATAATTTGTAACACAACAAAATTTTGCCGTGCAACAACGGTGTTCGGCGCGGTCGGGGTAGACCGTCTCAAGGCTGTATGAATGAGAGAGAGAGAGTGCATGTGATTAATTGCGCCGGTTATTTTTCAGAGTAAACGGCGAGAGATGAGCAGTGGCTGCGACAGACATATAGGACAACGCACGTCACCGACTTGCGAGTAAGAAATGCGGGTAGACGACGAGCCACGTTGGCGCAGCAGCAGCAACCATTTACCTCGACAGGGCGTTTAAGTCGGCCCCACGCACCGTAAGCTGCAGGTGGCAGAACCCTTCGTAGGGTCTACCTACGTGAGCGTCTGATGCAGCAGGATCAGCGTGATGACAGCTCGCCCGCACGAACGTCAGAAATAAAAACTACAGCGTCTCGCGATCGTAGTGACAGATGCCACCCAAGTCAAGTGCCCTGACGACGGGGAATTGGGAGTCGCTACAGGTTCCACGACCAAGAGCAATCTTGGTTGTCTGTAAAAGGCAGCTTGAATGTTACGGGAGTTTGAATTTTGTGGCTATCTTCCCCGACAGTGTGTTCGCGGGAATATCATTGCGCATGCGCGACCGCGCGACGCGGCAACAGTGCGTGAACCGATAGTGTTGCGAGCAAGCGGAACGTCGGGCCGCGACGCGCTGACCAATCAGCGCTCCCGCGACACGGCGGCTAGGGAGAGCAGAGTGGTGGCTGCGAGCCGCGAGCGTTCGAGCCAGTACTCGCCTGTTCCGACTGCTTCTAAACGGACGTGCTCCCGGTATTCCAGCTTCGCCCCGGTAACATACCGGCTCAATCTCGCTCTGGAGGATTTATTTGTAAGGTCAGTGAGTCGTTTTGTTTTCTCCGGTCGAATCCGTCTCGCGGGTGAACAGCAATTCCACGTTTTGGTCTCGCGAACGGTTTGGACTATCTCACGTGTGTACTGGTAACCTTCGGATCACTGTCCTTTTTTTTATCTTGTGTTCCCGTCCCGAAGAAAGGGCTATCTCATTTGTAGTGCGAAACATGAGTTATCTTATCGCGTGACAATAAATCGTAGGAATAAGAATTTAGTGCAAAACGTAGAAATAAGCATTTAGTGAAACCGATAAATAATATTTGGCGATAGCTCCTAGACGCACGAGGCGTAAGGTGGTCGGGAAATCTCAGAATAGGTCGTTCTGGCGTTTGCGGAATTCGCGTTCGACAAATATGTGAGAGTGAGTGTGTAACGAAGCGTTTTAGCGAGTGTGTTAACTGGTTGTTCCTCGAGCCTTAAGGCGCGTGCAAGTCACGCGGGGTATCTTTCATGTACGGATATCTGCTTGTAATGGTTGTCTATGTTTACGGGCTACCTTAATAATTTGTGCGGATCTCGGTTCAGAGTTGTAAAAGTTTAACTCGAATATAAAGTTCTTTTTGATCACCCACGTGTTTTGATTTTCCCAAACCACCCTCTCTCCTTACCGATCTCGGGGCTGCAGCTAGCCGAGCAAAACACTCTGCAAAACCTCGCACCGGGAAACAAAGTCCCGGGCGAGAAATTGCATAGTAACTGGGTTGCACGAAAAACCCAAGTTACAAATTATATCAAAAATAAATTTTATGTTCATGCATCATGCGACATAACTCGAAGAAATATATTTAAAAATCATATGATACAAAGGATGATGAAAGGTAAAATAAAGAAGTGATATATGCATTTATCTAGTGGCCCACATTACATTACATCAATTTTTTATAAAAATATAGCAGTCAGAGGTCTCGAAATTTGCATACCAATTTATAATATCCTGCTCTAATACAATATGCATGTAAATTGATGATGATAGGGTTAGTTCGTGTTTTCACTAGAAAAAGTTAATGCGTGCTTCAACTTTCTGTCAATTGAAAAACAAATGTTTAGCTTTACACACGTTAGATTAATTTTCTCTTTAATCATAGCATTCAGAGGTCTAAAAACTTGCATGGTGCTATAAAATGTCCTTTTGTAACATACAATACATAAAAAATGGTGCAATTCAAATTGTATTGTGTTTTGACCAGAAAAAGTTAATACGCGCTTCAACTTTCTGTTCATCGATAAAAGAAATTTTCAGCTTTTCACACTTTGGATAAATTTTCTCTTGAATTTTATTATTTAGAAAACATGTTTAAAATTTGTAAATGAAAATCCTTTGTATATCAATATTTCATGTATTTTATAATATAAATATTGTACTATTTGATACTTTTGTCCAAAATGATACTTCATTAACTTTATCATCAAATAATTTGATTTTTAACAATTAATATTGTTATGATCAGGTTCGGGTAATAAAAATAACAACACGTTATTTATAGAAAATCACTGTTGAACTCGGACTCTTTATTTGAACGAAAACACAACTGTTCTCAACAGCTGACAGAACCAGACTAAACATAAACAATAATATCCGCGACGTCGTTGATCTCGTTGCTAAGGTCGCTATGCGCGATTCTTGGTGTTCGAATCGCGCAACGTTCAGGCTCGGTCACAACAGTATCATTAACTAAAGTAATAAAAAACAATTTACATATAGATCGCGAAGTATTACTTTACTATTTTTAATATTGATAACGAAATCGCTTTGTTGATGAAAAAAAAAACTCTGAACACTTCAATTTCGTGCTTGAAAAAGAATATACAATGTATTCAAATGTTAAAGATTTTACCGATGGAATTGCATACAAAAAGTTTATACAGTCAATACCAGTGCATGAAAGAAATAACATTATAACTGTAACATTTAATACTCTGACTTGTGGTATATGGTTTGGAAAAGACGAACCTGATATGGATATTTTTTTGAAACCTTACGTTTCTTGAATGTAAATGAGTATAGGATCACATAATCCAGTTTACGGTGTTAAAAGGCCATCGTTTTTAGTAACATTAGATAAATTCGACATAATTTCTGGTTTTGTGCCGGATAGTATGCATTGCATTTCTCTAAGTATTGCATATCACTTTTAAGGGTACTTGTTGAATACTTGTAATAGGCCATATTCTTTGTCCAATGATGATATTTCTACAATAAATGAAATTTTGTTGTCGATAAAGGCCCAAACCAAATAGCTCGATTAACCCATTCTATTGATGATAGACCTTTACCTATATTAATGTGTTTTCCACATATGTTTGATTATATGAAGTATTGAGCATTGTTGGTAGATGCTTTTTATATACTTAACAGCAAATACATATTCCGCAATGAACTAGATCGCGCTGATATGCTGCTTAAACGATTTGTTGCTTATACAGAGCATTATTATTCACAAAGTGCTATGACATACATACATCGTCTATCATACATCGTCTATCAACTATTGCATTTGACACAAAGTGTGATAAATTGGGGTCCACTATAGGCACATAGTGGCTATTGTTCGGAGAATGGCAAAGGCCAATTAGTTCGCAAAATGCATGCTGCTAAAGGCGTTATGGACCAATTATGTCGTTCAATCACTTTGCCTCAAAGTAAATTGATTTTACACGAAAATATTGCTTTAAAACCAGATTCAAATATTACACCATTTTTATTACATCTGCATAATAAAAATGCTGAAGGAACGTTAAAATTGTCAAACGCGAGATATTTAGGATGGCATAAAAGAACAAAAAGCATGTGGATCTGACAACTACAGTTATCTGTTGATAGTTTATCATTTTTTAAAATGATTAAAGATGAATGCCTCTACACGTCCAGCAGGAGACCAAGGCTCAGGTCTAATAATTCAATCGCAACAACTGACGACGATGGCTTCATTCGAATACAGCAATTTATTGTTGTCGAAATCACTACGAAAGAATATGTAATACGTAATATTGTTAATGTTGAGAATTTTTTAATAGATTTTTTCTGTAAAAAGAGTTGTAAATATTTCTCACGATGATATAGCTGTTAAAACTGATAGAATTAAAAAAATATGTAATTGTACATTTATCTATTGAGCCTAATTTATATTATTATTAAATATGGTAAATATGTAAAAAATATGTTTACATATTCATTATAAAATATTCATCATCATTTGTCTACTTTTTACCTTGTAATGCTATATGTATATATGTCATTTTTCTCATAAATCATATTGTTATATGTATATTTTTACTATACATAATTTTAGTATATAATTTTATTAAATGAATATTTAGGACTAGAAAATCATATAATAAAAATATGTAATAAAATCATGTAACAATATCATATACTAAATTCACCTAATTATTTTCAACCGGAGTTGCTTCAACAAAGGAATTCCAACAAATAGTTACAAAAAGAAACACTCTTCAAAAACTCTTCCTCATTCGACACTCAAGAACCAAGACCACTCAAGGACACAGGAAAGTCAAAAGGAATTATTCGCCCCAAACCTTCACGCACGGATTCCACTTTGCTTTCTACGTGCTTCCATCAAGATCCACTCCAATAATTGAAAACCACTCCAAAAAACAACTCAAGGACTACACGGCGTATTTCCCTGCCACCACTAAACAGCAGTCGGGTCGGCGAATTGACGCAAGTCAACCAGCAAAAAAAAAACTTTTTTTGTACTCCTTGTATCGAGTACATACAATTGTTATGTGCCCCACTTGAGGCAATTATTGCATAATTGACAAGGCCCTGGAAGAATGCAAGGTAGATCAGCATTAAGGTTTTTCTATCCATTATACTTTTAGTTTTCGCAAAGACAGAAATTAAATATCTTGTTCTTTTTACAATGGAGTCAATGTGTATATTCCATTTCATATTGTAATCGAAATGTAACCCTAAATATTTATGGCTTTCAACCCTATTTATAAAGTTGCCTCCAATATTAATATTTATATCTTCTGGTACACTATCACAGTAGTTGCCATAGGTTATGTACACAGTTTTATTTACATTTAACGATAGTTTATTTAACATCAGCCATTTGGCAACCTGGCTAAGATAAAAATGTATTTATTATTAAATATTTTTTGTTTAAATCAAATTATTAAAAAATAAAAATTTTGCAGCTCAGAGCCAGTGTTTTGGTGTTATCGTCTGGATGGTAAAAACGTATTGGCCCTCATTATGTAAATTTTATAAATTTTATTAATTTAAAACAAATTTGAAAAATTATACTAAAGGTTAAACATTTTTGATGATTATCACCTGATTATCACTAGCATTTCATCGCATATAAATATATATATCGCATATATGTGTAACTATCAGCTTAAATAAAAATATTAAGCTGATATCACCTGATAATCAGCTGACGTTTTGGCACGATAATCAGCAGATTATTAGCTGATTATCAGCTAATAATCAGTTGATTGTCATCTGCTTATTTTTCAGTAGGGTATAGTTCAAATGGCAACACGACTTCAGAGAGAACCCCCACTCCCTGTCTGTCTATCCAAAGTGCCTCTGATTATAATTTAACTATATAATACTTTGATTTTAAGTCATTTCATGGAGCAGATCCGGAGAAAACGGGTAAGAGGAATTTTTACTACAACGTGCAGAGTTCTTTCATCTGCTTGTTTAACGCGTTTTATTTTAGTAAATCGGTTCCAAAATTTAATCAGTTCTTTGTTAGGTTATACTTGATAAACCTGTAATGTTTCAGCGAGAAATATAATTGCGTTCTGGAGTTATCATGGTAACCATTTTTGGCCAAATATGCCATTTTTAATATTTAAGAAAAAATTAAAAAAAAAACACTACTTCAGTCAAACGGCTTCAAAATTTAATCAATTCTTCCTGAGATTATACTTGTTTTCAATACAACACAGCATTTTTTACGATTTGTCGCGCGTTAGAACTTCGTACATTTTAGTTCGTCTGATAGCCTTAAATTTTAATCGTGTTTTATTACATTAATCGTACATTTTTTAGATTCTTTATCATCAGTTGCAAAGGCATCGTTGACTTAATTCTTAATACTATCGGAATTCATTTTTATACCATTTGAAAAATTCAATAAATACCTTTTACTTTACAACATTCAATTTTATCATTTTTATTAGGAGTTACAGCTGTATAAGCGTAAAACTTTGGCTCGCCCGAAACAAAATTATCTATGTATGTATTATCGCCATATACACAAAGTTAATCTGTCATTTCACCTAGTTTAGAACCGATAAAAGGTTTATCCTCATCTGGAGCATTATTGTGTAAAACAAATATACAAGAATTTGTGTCATACAAGAACACGATCACCTACTTCTCTCAAGTGTCCATATAGTTTCAAACTGCTTGTGCTGTAGTATAAGCTGCAATCACGACACTTGTGCTTGGTGCCGGCGTTACTGAAAAAAATCAGCCGATTATGAACTATAAAAATCCACTGTTTTTTCACTTAGTGCCACTATTGAATCTTGTTTGGTTTTCTCTATGCAACTGATTGCCATTAGTGCATTCTAAACTACATAAAAGATTTTCAGAATTTTGATTATCAAATCCACAATCATTATTGCTATTAGACTTAAGGAACAAGTTGAAACATTGGACAACTTCTTCCTCCAAAAAATTCATAATTTCTATAATCTTTCAAATCTTCTTTTAGCTACAATAATATTGAGACGATGAGTAACTTTATCACATATAAAGATAATCAATTTAAACCATGCTTATCTATTTAATGGATTTTGTGTGACATAAATAAAATCATTATCTGGTGTTGAACTTGTTTTTTTTTAGTATTGTACCAATATTTGTACCAATTTAAATTTGTTTTTTTTTTTGGTTTAGTATCACTGTAGTTTTCTCATTCTTTCTTGCAATCATCTTTATCTCTTATTCAGAATATTTTAGTTAATAAAGACTAACGTAAAAGAACATTTTTTTATTTCTCTAAATAATTAAATTCTATCTTATTTATTACATGTCTAAAATACTGCATGTATATTTTTTTTTCATTTTACATTCTGAGCACAATTGCTTCAAAAAATCTTCAGCTAGTATCTTGCTTATTCTTGCGGGTAACAAGACGCCAAACAAAATCTCTAGTTTGGCGATGGCTCTGTCCCCATACTTTGTCTTGATTTCTTTAATACTGGTAATCTGATATTTTTTCTCCAACTCAAGACTCGCTGTTTCTACGTCGATAGAAAATCCTTGCGTCCGAGACGATTCATCTCATTGAAATCCATTTTGGATGTTCAAGAAGTGAGTGATCTATGAGGACTGACTGAAGCTGATTTGTTTGCTGCTCTTTTATAAAGCACAAATGATTCATACTTAGCGAAAATCTTTTATAACCTTGTTTTTCAGGCATCAACTATGTATTGAAAAATGTTGTAGTAAACGTTTTGAAAGTTGGTATGCATATCGTACGGTAGAGCATACTGATTATTAGTAATATTGAGATTGAGGAATCCATACGGATAGTGTTAAGAAGTGAGAAAACGTGTAATTTTACGCACGCTTATAAGCTTTTAATGTCAGTCGAGAGCTGTCCTCTTGTGTATAACGATCGTGCATAAACAGCGACGTCGTAAACGCCGTGGTTTAGTGAATACACTTATCAACAAACTTCCAGTGGAACTTCATTCAGTTCCACGTATGCTGCTAGTCCCATCCAAAATCGGAGGATTTGCTGGTTTGAGTGCGACAGGTGCATTGGCAGGTGGCGCTGCTGGTAACGCTAATGCAGTGAACGATGCTAGCGCTGCTAAACGGCAGCCTGAGGAAAGTCAAAGAAATAACAAGACAATAGAAGCTATTGCGCTCGGCATGGGTCTATATGTCAAACCTAATAAAGAGGGTTACGTTATGTACCTAAAACGTGGACAAGGCTCAAGGAAAAAATAACTAAATTGCCGCAACGTGCATTAACCGACGCTGATCTTCTCGAATATGCCCGCATCTCGAAGATTTCATATTCTCGAGGTGTTTACATGCGAAATAGACTGCCTGCGAGGAGACCACGCCATCAAGAATCGGCAGTTATCAATCTTGATGATGAAAGTGCACCTGGCACGCATTGGGTCACCTATCAAAACGAGGCCACGATGTATATTTTGACAGTTTTGGCAATTTACAACCACCTAAGGATCTCATGAAGTACTTGAATGTGATCGAAGTCAAGTACAATCAAGAGCATTATCAGAACTACAACAGCTACAACTATGACCATCTTTGTCTAAAATTTCTGCTGAATGATATACAAGTGTTGGTTATGCTTCAGCTGTAGTCAGTAGTGTTTGAGTAAACGAGTAAAAGATTCACCAACGCTGAGGTTGTCTGGAACTTCATCTGTACTGGAAGCTCAATATTTTCCACCGCTTAAACTTAAACCAACTACGTTCTTGGACTTGTGGAACTGCTGACATTCAATTCGATACCCAACATTGATACTGGTAATAATAAGTTTTACGTGGAGGATGATATAATAACTTTGAGGCAGCTATGAAATTGAAGATATTGAGAAAAGTCTTAAAGTGACTGCAACACCAAAAGGCATAACACTTAAACTTAGGCCGAACAACAACACCCTTCGTTGCATGATCTGGTGTAATCGTTCAATTGATTTCCAGCCAAAATATTCTATTGGAAAATTGTTGGGTTTCACGAGTCGTGTATTGTCGCCAAATGCTGATCACGAATTCGACTTGCCAGTAACTATTCTCAAAGTTAACGCTTTACGCGTTGAATGTAATATTACCTCTAGGGCATACATAAATGAGCATAAGTTGCACACCATACATGAATTCTTTCTAGCTGTCTCACCAGGCTACACGATTATTGAAGTTCCATCGCCTATTACTTACGTGCTAGTCACACATACCAAATCAGTCTGATCATTATGGGCATTGTGAGCAATTCTAAACTAGGTAAAGGCTATAATACTAACTTACCATGTCATCAAGCAATCAGTCATCGACAAGTGCTTAAAGCACTAATAGTCAAAACATACGGTTCCTAAAAAGCCTAGATCTAAAATAGTTCATGGAAAAAAAGCTGCATACGATTGTGCTTTCAGCAAATTGCAAAAGCTAGAAAAGCAATTTGATGCAAACATTCTCTATTATCCTCTATTATATTAAAATGTGTCAGGTAGTCTCTGGCTATACGCTCACTTCATCCACAAAACTACCCCTCCATACGGGTTGGAGTTGAAATGCTCCAGCTGAGCTCTTTTTAAATATTATTTTTCAATGGCCCGGGATGTCGTGGTATCTCTTGTATATGTAACATTTAATTTATATCATGTTTCATTAGTATTTCGTACTTGGTTAACGTATTGTAGCCAAGACTAATATAACTGAAAAGAGAACTTTTATGTTTGTATTTTATTTTAGGTCTTATGTTTGCATTCGCTTTGAAAAGTGTTTTAAGATTTTCACCTAAACAGACGTATTGCTGTTTGAGATACTCGTCTTAACTGGAACTTTCTCCAAAGACGTAATGTTTCTAGAATGTTCCGTTTCATAAAAAGTGTTGAATAGTTGACATTCAGGGGACTTATTGCCTCTGAAGTCGCACTACACAGTTGCAAGAGAGAAAAAAAACCACTGCCAATTCTTTGGCACGTAGCTTTCATTATGCATCGCTTTAATATCTTTTTACTTCATATATAGTTCTATGAACTTTTTTGTTTGATAGATTAAATTATTTCGGATTAATAATATATACATAATCAATTATAATTCTTTCTCTCTCTTTTTCTCGCATAGCTATAATTATTTAACTAAGCTTCAAGAGTTATCACCCTCCCTTTTTTACCTGAAATCTTTACCAACGTATATATTTGTAATAGGGCGTCGGTTCTAATAATCGCTATATATACAATGTGAGTATTTCTATTAACTGAAATTCTTGGGAACTGTCTTAAATAATAAAACAGAATTGTTTCTCTGTAAATCAAAGATTAATATTTATTAATTTTAAGCTTATCAACTAAGGTTTATTATATAACAAATCGTTACCTGTAAATCAAAGAAACAACATTCAATGTTTATTATTCAATCTGTTGTTCCTTTCTTACAATTATAA
>JAZHPH010001046.1:296-14699 GCA_037356405.1 Nasonia oneida | reverse complement strand
AATTTACCGATATGAAAGATATTATATATTCTATAAACTTATCTGAAAAAATTTACGATGACCCTTTCGATAATTTTGGCCTGGTGCATCAACTTCGGTGAATATGACAGCATCTACAGCGACAGCGCATGAAAATTTCTAAAGGCCGGCACACTGAAGTTATACACATGTGAATTTGCACAAACGTATACTTGCATAGAAAGAATCGCAGATGATCCTACATAACTTCACATCTGTACAACTTCAGTGTTTCGGCCTTTGAAAATGTTCGTGCCCTGATGCTGTAGATGCTGACGCACCAGATTTGACGATCCAAATTATTGAAAAGCTCATCATAAATTTATTCAGATAAGTTTATAGAATATAATATTTTTGATATTGGTAAATTCTAGTTCGCGCGTCCTTTTCTAACCAATCAACCTATCTCTGCGGTATCTGTGTTGTTGATATGTTCTTCTGCTTACTTATATTGGCCTTAAAGTTAAATACATCTGGAAATAAAACAAGATACTTTGTAGTTTTTTTTATTTTTTCAGATCCACCTCATCTAGAGAGATATCGCGTTCGGTACAAACGACAATTCTCTGCTCTTTATCCTAGAGCCCATGCAATCCAACGACAAGCCCTAATATTTTGACGTACAAATTGTGTTGACGTACAAATACGGTTTTACGCTACATTAAAATTATTACGGTTATATTAGGAAAATAAGTTTATAACGGGGGAGGATTCGTTCACATACATGATTTAAAAATTTATAATATTGTCTTATACAGATTCTCAACGTTATTTTTAGGTCAAAGAATAGAATGGATCACCAAAAAATACTGATAATCGTTCAGAAAATTAAGAATAAGCATCTAGCTGTTAGCATTTCATTTTCTCCTTTGCTTGCATATGCGCGAACTACTTCTGATTCTAAAAGTAGTGTTGAATTTGCCACGTCTATTGAAATATTGTAGTGTCATAACAGTTATTCTAAAAATGAATTTAGCATAAAAATAATGTTTGCTCTTAAAACAATTTTTGACAGGAATAACGTAATCTTTCATTGATACTTGACATTATATTTAGGTGCATGAATAGACAGGATCGGTGAAAGATGATCGTTTAAAAATTTATAACAGTATTTTGCTCTTAGCAATTGATCTATTCCACTCTATGAGTATGCGCATAGTTCTTCCGTGTTTAAAACATCATTACAATTTCACACTGCTTCTACAATATTACAGTTAATCCAGTAGTATCTTCAAGTGCATTACGTTTAACGCAGCTTTTAAGATATTGCGGTTACATTAAAAAAAAGTTATTACAGGGTAAGATTCGTTCTTTAACATGATTTTAAAATTTATAAGATCGCCTTTTAGAGAATCTTTATGTTTTTGTTGGGTCAAAGAATGGATCTCTAAAGACACTGCTAATCGTTTGAAAATTAAGAATAAACATATCAATTTTCTAATCTGCACAATTTTTCTTGATGGTATTTAGAGCTGAGCCGAGTTTTCGTGAATCATTGAAAGTTCTATTTTTCCTTATTTGATACCGGTGCATTCCTTACTTTTCGTTGCTACTTTTAATAAGAACTAGTCCTCTAAGCTACACGGCGCTACGCGCCGGATGGTACTCTCTGGGCTCTGAAGTTGCTCACTACTTCCAACATGGCCGAAGGTATCAGCCAATGAAATTTTTTGATAACGCTCTGAATTGGCTCTAAGCTTCAATTCGATACTAATCGCTATCTCCCTTTTCTAATAGGATATACTTACATAAAAAGTCCTACATTGTTTCCACGTAGGGATGATATAGATCCTATAAGCTTTATCCTCGTGCATGGTTTCTATATGATATCACATGGGTTTCACATAGGAATCATGTAAGATTTTGCGAACATTCGTTATTACAAATATTAACCTACCCGTTGAAACCATATAGATTGGACATGAATATTATTTGAGTCCCCTATGAATACCCTTCTAGAAAAAGCCGATTAAACCCGATAGAAATCGATAAGATTCACCATTAAAATCGATGCGATTTCTAATGACTTTAATGGTTAATTTCAATTCCATTTATTTTGCATTAGGTCTCGATAAAATCTAATATAAATCGATATGGATCGTTATAGGTTGATAAAACTCTATACAAACAATCATAATTGAAAGCAATATACTCAAGATCATCTTAAATTCTATCGATTTTAATTGTGACTATTTAGTATAGATTTTGATCGTTCCATATTGACCCATATTGGGTCATATTGATCTAAATCGCATTTTACAGTATATCTTATTCTTTATCTATTTAATTTTGTTATTTATATTGATAACAGAATTTCGTATTAGTCATATGGGATCCATATAATATTCATATGGAAACCATACACGGAGAGAGGAAAAAAAGATTCTACTTTTCCGGACTAATAAAAAAAAACTTATTTAATAAATCAGTTAAAACTACCGAAAAAAGTAGATTGTAGTGTTTGCCACAGTCGGTGTTACTAGCTATCCGTTTATTTCTCCTACAGCCAACCTAAGCTCACTTTTTACTAATACGAAAATGAATTCATCAATCCAAGCATTAGTCAATAAATAAGTGATTTTAGAACTTAGTGCCAATGTTTGAAACTAAACTTTTACATAAAAAGTTTATTTAACTTTTTTTTCGACTCTGTTTTGAACACAGGATTTCGGTATCCTAACTTGGAAAAAGCAGTATAAACTACTGTCTTTTTTAAGTAAAATTTACTAACAAATTAGTGGAATCCTCTTTTTTTCTCCGCGTATCGTTTTAGCTGGGATTCTACTGGAAGTTTTGCAAAATCCTCTTGGTTCCTATATATGATGCCCATATAATATGCAAAATTAGTTAGCGGAGTGGTCAGTATAACTGTTACCATCCGAATAGTAACACCTATATTGTCCACCCCCCTATTAATAATTTAACATTTTAAACACTTTTATTTTATTAAAAAATTTATTGAGGTGAATCGAGCGATTAATCACGCGATTAATTGTGCGACTAATCGCGTCGGAAAAAGTTCGATAAATTTACGCTATAATCGCGCGATTATTCGCGTAATTAATCGCGGAAATAATCGCGCGACTAATCACATGAATTTTTAGTAAGATATCGGTTCCATAATGTCCATTACTTATGATTTTTTCCAACTTGCCAAAACTACCAGTGGCTAATTTTCGCTGTTTTTACTGAACGATCGCTACTGGAGTAATACCGGTAAATATTTAGAATAGAATAGAATATATTTTATTTCATGCCATACATAGTCTTTAGCTGATTATCACATATTTGACAGAAAATATCACAAATTCATAAATACATACAGGTAAATGTGTAATTTTTTGTGTATGATACATATAATTCTACATATTCTTTCATGGAATTATAGACGCAGACTAAATTTGAAAAAAACGACAGGTACAAATACACAAGACTCAGGCGCATACACTAAACTATAACAATCTCAAATTATATTGCACTAGGGTGTCGGTAAAAGGTAGTTTCGCATCGCTATTTTAAACTCTGAGAGCGAAGGCAGTGTCCGCATATCTTGCGGGAGTAAATCCACAAGCGGGCGCACAGTGGGCCAGAAAATCAAAAAAGTGATCACGGGCTGTCTTCACTCGAAGAAATGCTTGAAAAACAAATTCAAGGGTAGGAAAATCTTCGTCAGAATGCCTAGTTTCCGAATCCCCTGAAACCCGCGGACGTCTATATTTTTTGTCCCACCTCAAAACCTGACCTCATTTTTAGAATGTCCTTTTTCGATTTTACCGATAATAAGTTAGATCGTTGTATTTTACATTTTTAACCGTTGTGGGCACAGTATTTACTAGCGTGCACTTATATACTATATATAACAAAAATATATATATGTATATATAGGTCGTTCATCAAATCAAAGATCAAAAATTTGTTGCTTCTTCAACCTACGGTAAATATGTTCCAGAAACAGTTTCCAGTGCACCTGAATTTTTTCAGGTTTTTAAATTACTTTTTACAAAATGGTAGGGTAAATATACTTTTTTTGTAAAATTTTCTGAATTTTTCAATAAAAGTACCCTTAAAGTCATATATGTATATTTATTTATACAACGTAAGGGTGTAAAGATATGCATGTGTAATAAATAAATAAACAAATGCATACACACACACGTGTGTCTATACACCCATATATATACATATTTATATATTTTTTTATACATATAAATACATATATCAACTTGATAATTATAATAACAAAAAAAAAAACATGATGATAATGTTTGTAACTGTATTTTTAATAATAATCGTTTATAACTATAATTATCAAATTGATTTGATATTTTCACTAAGTATTTATTTTTCTTAGAGTATAATTCCTAGTTTTTATTTTTTGCGCACAGTAGATGTCAAAAGTACAAAATTTTTTTTTTATAAATTAGTCCTCGTAGTTTAATTTTGTCTGATGAAAACTCATATCAAATTTATTCTAATAAAAAAAAACATTGTGCGCATTACATTATGTAATAAAAATATTGTATAATTTAATATAAAACTTATTGTTTGATTTATCAAAACTTGACAATATTAATACAAGTTATGATATTTTTGTAACTGTGCTTTCATTAATAATCGTTTATAGCTTCGTTTAGAACTACCGTTATTAAATTATTTTATTATTTTTCGCAGAAAGTATTTTATTATATTTCATTTAGCTTAGAGTAGGATATCCCTGGCGGAAAAAGTCACTGTTTTTTTCTGTTTTTTTCTGTTTTTTTTCTATTATTATCTGTTGCTTATTGTTTATTTTTGTATAAAGTTGTCATTATCTATCCGGATTTGGAAAATTGGAACAAAAATAAACAGGGAAAAAGAGAAAAAATCAAATAAAAACCAATTACAACAGAGAAAAACAGAAAAAAACAGAAAAAAACAGTAATAATCAATAAAAAGACAAAAACAACATATAGGTTAAACAAACTGAGATTTTCGGACTGACCGCCAGGTGGCGACCGGCTTTTCTCACCCGCAAGCGCTAAGAATTTACGATGGTTGGTATATAAGACAGTTCAAGTTACTACTAATTATATTTGTAATTAAACGGTCTTATATACTAAACATTGTATGCAAGAATCAGTTGAATATAAATACATGTGAGATGAGGCAGTGCAGTCTGTATATTTTTAAAAATTCCATAAATTATTATTTTTCACTTATATTGAACTATTTTTATGTGATTTAATTAGTTTTTAATCGCATTTACCAATTTTTTCTCATTATTTCATGCTTTTTACTGTTTTTTTCTGTTTTTTTCTGTTTTTTCTGCTTTTTTTTTTCTGCATTTTAATACATTTTATTGTTTCAAATTTCCAATTTCGGTGAAAAAAAAACAGTTTTATACAAATTTTTTTATAACTTTTTACAAATTTGTACATTTTTTAACAAATTTCAACATAAATATTCAAATTACAACCATAAAAGTACAGAATAAAACAATAAAAAGCAGAAAAAAACAAAAAAAAATAGAAAAAAACAGTGATTTTTTCCGCCAGGGATTCCTGGATGTTATTTATTAATACGCGGTAAAAGTCAAAAGTGCATAGTTTTATGTTTTTAAATAAATCCTGGTAGTTTAGTTTTGCCTGATGAAAATTCATTTCAAATTCATTCTTGGTTAAGAACGATTGTTTGCGATCACAAACAGTATTTTGAAAATGCGTTCATTTAATATAAAACGCCAAGAAATTTTTTTAATTTTAAAAGATAATTATACATTAGATTTTGCAAAACAAGCTGATGTAGTTGTGTCTTACTTGAGTAATAGTTTAGAATTAAGTGTTACCGAAAAGACTGAAGTCTCTTTAATATTATGGAAAAATTTCTTCAACAATGTTAAGCGTAGATTATCTACTCTCCCAAAAAATAAAAGAAATTATAGTGTTTTCGAAAATAAATATGCTGAATGGCTTAAACAAGATGTCGAATTTAATTTAGTGTAAATTGAGAAAAAGCTACTAAAGCAGGTAAGATATATTCATCAGTATATTATGATTATTTAAAAAACTGACATTTTTTATGGTTAACTTGATTTTTGTTTTTATTAATTTATATAAAAGTAGTTTTATATTTGAAGGCTAAACATTATGATGTTATAATATTGTAAAATATTTTATTTCTATATATTTTTTGAAGGTATACAAACGACTGAACAAAAATATAAAGTTTCATTTAATAAGGCGTCAGAAGCAACAAAAAGACGACGAACTGCCGCTTTGTGTGGTCACGTCAGTTAAGCGCTGAAGAAGTTTATGAAGCAGCGAAAAAAAAATTAAAGTTGGACAATAATTCGCCTGGTGTCAGATTGATTTCTAACATAGTTGATCCTTATTATGCAATAAATATTGAAAATGCGTATAAGAAAAAATCTGGTACGCAATTGCCTCCTGAAAGAGCTTTGTCATTAATGATCGATACTAATTTATCTAAACAAGTTTATCAAACAATAAGAGATGTTGCACTAGAATATGTGTCACGATTTTTTGCCACCTTATAACGAGGTAAGATTTTTAAATAAATAGTAGTAGTGCCTATGCTGTCTGAAAAATCTGCAGGCTCTGATAAATCAAATTACAAGATTATAATTTTATTAATTTTAGATAGTGGTTTTTAATAAATATCAAATTAAACTTGATTATTTATTTGTTACTTTGCAATCGAGTGATCTTTTTTGATATTTTTAAATATCAATAATGCGCGCACTTTACAAAATTTTTAAGAGAATTTTAGGTAAATATATTTTCACCCATGGAACAAAAATAAATTCAAATATAATTTTCATTCCGGCCTTATCCCACAAAATGACCATTATTGTTTTATTTAGGTTAGAGAAGCTAAAAATGAGTCTTATCCGAATGATTTAATAGTTACGGAAACAAAATATGAAGTTTATCTAAAAAACTTACTAAGTCATTCACTGAAACGACTATTAAAATATTTAAATCTCAAATTTGATCGAACGGCTACAAAAAATTAGTATTTCTTGGTAAATATGGTTTTGACGGGACAAACGCTAACGTTTATAAGAAAAAGGCTGAAGACAAAGATGCAAAATTCAATAGTATTTTTTGTTCATCATTCGTGCCTCTAAAATTATATGATATGGAAAGTAACTTAGTATATTGGGAAAATAAAAGTTCATCTTCACCAAAGTTTTGTCGACCAATCAAAATTATGTTCGAAAAAGAAACGGATGTTTTATGTATCCAAGAAGATGTATCAAAGAAGAAGATATGAAAAAGCAAATTTCAGAGCTAAAAAACTTTGAAACTACAGGATGCTCAATATCCTACGATTTAAAGCTTACGATGATAGATGGCAAGGTGTGTACATGGCAAATAATTTTCTTAATTACTTAGGACAATCGTTATGGTAAATTGATTAAGCAAACATTTCGTCATACGCTATTTTTATGCCGAAAATAACGAGTCGATTACCCACATAGATATCCATGTTCATTCACATTGATTCAGCGTGGATATTTGCATGAATTATCTGACTAAATTAATCTACATGAATTCTTTGCATTAATTTCTGCGAATATTTAATTATAACAAGTCTATAACTTGGTGAGACAATTGATTCGTCGTTGAATTTGCACAGTACCATTTAGATGGTACAATCAATATGAACTATTTTGTACCTTAAAAGCTCCTTGTTTTTTATTATCAACCCCGCTTTAATATTATTTGAAAATTTAAGTGAATAGCCTATGCAGATATCCACGTTAAATTAAAGTAGAATCAATATTTACCAGCATGGATAGGTAGATAATCCACGTTATTCTACCCAATTAGTTTAAACATGTTGGGTTGTAAACTTTACAAAATCAACTTCATTTTCATCTAAATATATTTTATCGAAAATAATTTAAATATCTATATAAAAATATAATAATAATTTTAGATTTGCAATGCACTGAATAGATCGTCAAGTCAAAGATGTTTTGTCTGTAGTGCTACTATATCAGAACTGAATAGTTTGAAAAATGTAGTACAAAGAAAAATTAATGATAACGCATTAAACTACGGATTTTCTGTGTTCCACGCTCGAATCCGATTTATGGAATTGGTACTGCATATATCATACCGCTTAGACATTAAAAAGTGGCGTGTAAGTACATGAATGTGATTATTTGGTAGTAAAGTGATTATTTGTAACGCTTGTCAAATTCTACAATGAGGGCCTTTTTAAATTCATTGCTGATTGTTGTAGTTGTATTCACGGCATGCAGACCAGTTCTTACGTTTTTGATGAGCGGTAGTGTTTCACTACCGGTGATATATTTTTTTCCCCCAATAAGCTCAGTAGCTTGAGCGATGGGTTCTAAAATTACCATCATTTCTTGGATGGTTATTAAATCATCGCCCATTATAGCTTTAGGAGCCTTGAGATTGTCGTGCATTGTTACCAATAATATATTGATAACTCTCTCGGATAAATCTAAGTATCGCTGCAGCATTTTATAAGTAGAGCCCCATCGGGTGTTATTACATTAAAATAATATAAGATTCGATGTTTCTCTAAGTTCGTCAGCTGCTGCAGTAGAACTTCTAAAAAAAGTTACTATTTCTTTTACTTTTGTAATGATGGAATAAATGTTTTTGTTATTTTCGAACACGACTGCAGGTACTAGATTCAGCGTATGCGCAAAACACGGTAGCCATTTTTCTTTACCGAAGCAATCTATAGCTCCCTTTTTGATATTAGCAGCGTTATCGGTAACAATTATAATGACTGAATCTTTTTTAATTTCCCACTGCTCCAGCATTTCGTTAAACCATTTTTCAATGTTTTCGGATGTGGTGTTCGTGTAGTTCTTTTACCTACTTACTTGTTAGAACCATTAATGGATATGTGGTGAAAAAATAACCTATCTTTTAAACGTGTCAACAAGGACTCTTGATGATCTAAATGAATAAATAATTCATGCACTGTTTCTGTTAAATGCATTCTAAGCAATAGGTATTCATCTGTACACTACCCAAAGAAAATTGAGCGAAAAGAAGCACTCTCGACTTTTGGCACTCGACTCCTCCAAACCGGTAGTCGGCACTGTTATTGTCGAGACTCAAATATTCGGCGTTGCGTTCGAATTCAGCACTACTTACCAGTATCTTACTTCCGACCCCAACCCAAACCGCAAGGTCCGCGCACAATGACGGCAATACGACGACATTTATGCCGCACGCGAGATTGCCAGGTGCCCCGGCTTTTGACCGTCATATGCTCAGCTTGTGGCCGTCCGAGTGCAGCATGGGTGCCGTCAATATGCCGGCATTTTGCTCGTTCAGTTTTTGCTCTCTATTACGCTCTTCTATAGCTGTAAAATCAATGGAATATGCAAATTAGACCGTAATTAAGCTATAGCGCATGTCCCTATACGAGGTGGAAAAAAAAGAAAAGAAAAAAATATGACCAGCGGGAGGACTTGAACCGGTGACCTTCCGATTCGTAGGCTGTCACTTTACCACTGTGCCACGAACACTTCTTACTTTGTGTAGTAAAGTTTATCCTCATGTACTATGAGCAGCGTTATAAGTTAGTTGTTTATTACAATATACTGTTAAACAATCAGCAGGATATTGCGACAACACGTTTAACCATATTAGCAATCACTGCCGAGTTCGTGTATATGGTGTACACTAGCAGTCTGCCGTAAAATCGGAAAAAATATAATAATAATTAATAACACTTGCAAATAGGCAATTAACGTGATAAGATTGATGAACAATAGTCTACATTAACAATCTGCACCGCCTCGACAATGTAATCCGCTGAGTATTCAACGTTTCGTTAAGTTGAAGGAACATCGGTCTGAAATTGTCTAAGTCCCGCCGGCCGCGTGCTGCGCAAATGATCGGTATTTTGCTGGCACGCGTGACGAGCACGCATGCTGTCGATGTGCCGGCAACGTGCCTGCGTCGGTGGACGGCGAAAAATTTTTGTCACGTATGACGTCACGATGACAGCACAACTGCAGCACGCGTGCTCGTCACGCGTGACCAAAAAATGTCGGGCACGTGATGTTATTGGGGCCAAACCGCAAGGCTCGGCACAATGACGGCAACACGACGACATTTATGTCGCCTGTAGAGGCCCTTCCGGGCGAAACTCCACCCAGAAAAGCTCTTTCGATCGATCGATCTTTCCAGCAGAGACTTTCGCGTAACAGAGCGTGCCGTTTTCTCAATCCCTAAAGAGAAAAAGAGGTTGTATTTCGTGCGGCGCGGCTGTATGAGCCCTTCGCACGAAACGACACCCAGAAAAGCTCTTTCGATCGATCGATCTTTCCAGCAGAGACCCTTACAGATCAAATCTAGCCGTTTTCTTAATTATTAATAAAGAAAAGAGCTTGTTTTTTATGCGGCAACGCTGCTTGATCCTATTGGTCGATCGGCCTGCCGAAAAAATCCTGCCGTTTTCCGACTATTTGTAAAAAAAGAGCTTGTAATTTTCGGTACGGCTGTGCGAGCTCTTCGCGCCAGAGGCTACCCAGAAAAACTTGATCGATCGCTCGATCTTTCAGGTAGAGACGCCCGCAGACAATAGCCCGCCGTTTTTCTAATAATTCGTTGAGAAAATGAGCTTGTGTTTCGTGTGGTGAGGAGCGCGATCCCCAAGCGTGACACACCACCTTAAAAACTCTTAAGTTTGAGAGATCTTCGCAGTAACGTCTTCCACGCTGAAAAGCCCGCGTTTTCTTTGAATTTAATCAGAGAAGAACCTTGTGGTTTTAGTGGCGAGGTTTAGCGAGCCTTTAGCGCGGTACTCTACCTAAAAAAGCTCTCGTGTTTGAGATATCTCCGCAGTGGCGTTGCCTGCAGGCAACAATCCGCCGTTTTCCGAATTTCGATCTAAAAGAATCATGTGCTTCTATCGGCCCGGCTATTCGAGCTCCTCATGTGTCATGTCAGCGGCAAAATTTTTTCCGATCGCGAGATCCTTACTATTACCACGGCTTACTCAGACAGAGGAGCCTCTGAGATTTTCCGAAGTTGCGCGCTAATACGAAGAACGCGTGCTGGTTACAGAAAAGTTGCTTGCCGGGTCCCTGTCGCTCAGCTCATGGATCCCGGCCTTTTAAATCTGGTTCAGCACCTGGTCGATCTGCTCTACGCCGCGCCTGAGCCCTGAGCCGCCCGCGTGCCACTCGCACATCCCCAGAAAGTACGGTGATTCAGGCATCTAGGCGAAGCCTAAGAAAAAGAGATTTAAAAAAACTTGAGACCCGAGAGCAAAAAGCATCTGTAGCTTAGCGCCGCGAAGCTGATGAACAAGGCCGTGGCGGGCGGTAGTAGTTTGTCGACAGAGGTAAAGACTACCAGCAGCACGGAGCAGGTCGTGCACACGAGAGATGAGTCGTCAGCCGTGGAAAGTTCATCCAGAATGCCCAGTGCACCGTGGAGACGGAAAAACGCGAACAAGTGTTCATGGACGCGCAGGGAAAACTTCTCCAGTTGCAGACTACCGAAGCGCCGGTCATCAGCCACTACCAGCAGTAGCTCGAACTTAGCGGAGCTCGACGTTCTCGCCGCCGAACTCATCGACTCGACGAACAATATTCACGAGGGCGTCGTGACGACCACGACTATTAGCAACAACAGGGTCCAGGATCCGGCGGCGATCGTTCAGAATAACGTCATGTACGAACGAGTGGAGGAAAAGATACCGGCGCCGATTCCGAGCAAGGTGGTCAAGGTTGAGGCTAGAGGAGGAACAGAATGGTTTCGGCTACGTCCGTGTGTGCATAGCGGCGAAGTTGCAATCCGTGGCCTGGGCGTTGGGCCTGACCGGCTGATCGGGCAAGCGCAGGGTGGTGCGTATTTGTGCCATCTGAGCTGGTCCGTAGAAGCGCTGAGGCTGCGGCAGCGTCGGCACGAAGTAGCTACCAGCATCGCCGGCCTGGAACACCTGGTCCATGTGCTGCATACGGATGTTAGCCACGCGCTGTAGATACTGCGAAGCAAGATGGTCCTTGCGGTCCTCCTTGCGTTGGGCCAGAGCCACGTACAAAAGCTTCGAGCCGACGATGCAGCCGTTCATCTCTGTCACAGCTTTGGTGGCCTCCTCCGCGAGCGAGAAGTACACAAAACCGAACCCCTTGCTACGACCGTCCTCCATCATTATCTGAAATAGAAATTTCGTTAATGAGATTGCGTATTGATAAGTAATCTTAATGACTTTACTTTGAATTACGAAGAACATTTAATTTTCTAATAAACAAAAATGCTTTATTATCTAACAACAGTTTTTAATCCGGATATTCAGCAAATAAACGATAGTGTTAAACTACTACGTATAAGAATATTGCAACAAGAAAACTATTAAATTTCAATTTGCATCGAAGTCACGGGGTTCTTACCTTCACGGAAGTGATGAATGTCGAATGAAGCAAACAAATAATTTAAATTGGTTTCCCTGACATAACGTAACAGAATTGCAAAATAAAATCAAGTACTATCTGTTATTTAGTCACTAATATCTGCCGTGGAACGTTGTATGCATGCTGCGGACACTGAAAACTTATTAAATTAGATCAAATGTTGAAAACTATGGGATGTTTCACCACTGTGTGTTATTATATCCGTATTTTTACAACATTTTTCACTCAAGTTGATATATGCGACTCTCGCTTTCAGGTTGCGCACCACCGAAACTTAATTAAGTTGCACACCACAAACGAATTTAAACAAATAGTCCATTAAAATCGCGGCGAGCCAGCTTATAGGTTGTACGTACACATAGCAGACGAACTAACCTCGGATGACAACATAAACAATACTAGTAATCAACTCTGTACAATTCCACTCCGTTCCGCGTTCCGCTGCGATCGCCATTTATAGCTCCCGCGGACTGATTCACTTCTTACAAAACCAAAATTCTTGATTTTTTGTACGCGTCAAAAAAAATTAATTTATAATAAAGATGTCGTTGTATCACGGTTTCAACCATTTATGACCATTGTCTACCCAATGGAATAGCTATCAACATTCTGCCAAACTTTTTTTTAACCATGTCACATTCAAACTCTCGCCACTTTTTAACGAAAAATCAGATACGATATGATATGATCATACGGTAAAAAGATAAAGCTTCGTTTACTCTATCGATTAAAAAAAAAAATTTGTTGCGCCCCAACTATTTTTTCCAAAATCGCCAAAACAATGATTTTTGCAAATATCATATTTTTTATAAAATTTTGGTTTCTGATCATGAAATGATAATTGTTGTATGTTACATAGATACATATGTATGTTTTAGAAATACATATAATCATTTGAGGTGATCTTGAGATTTGGTCCAGATGAGATGGATGCTGCGAACAATGATTTTTGCAAATATAATACTTTTTGAACGATTTTGTATGTATGTTGCATAGATACATATCTATGTTTTAGAAATAGATATAATCATTTGAGGTGATCTTGAGATTTGATCCAGATGTGATGGATGCTGCGACCAATGATTTTTGCAAATATCATATTTTTTGAACGATTTTGTATGTATGTTACATAGATACATATGTATGTTTTAGAAATAGATATAATCATTTGAGGTGATCTTGAGATTTGATCCAGATGTGATGGATGCTGCGACCAATGATTTTAGCAAATATCATATTCTTTTATAAAATTTTGGTTTCTGATCATGAAATGATAATTGTTGTATGTTACATACATACATATGTATGTTTTAGAAATACATATAATCATTTGAGGTGATCTTGAGATTTGGTCCAGATGAGATGGATGCTGCGATCAAGGATTTTTGCAAATATAATACTTTTTGAACGATTTTGTATGTATGTTGCATAGATACATATGTATGTTTTAGAAATAGATATAATCATTTGAGGTGATCTTGAGATTTGGTCCAGATGAGATGGATGCTACGATCAATGATTTTGGCAAATATCATATTTTTTTATAAAATTTTGGTTTCTGATCATGAAATGATAAATGCTGAAATATTGAACATAGATACATATGTATGTTTTAGAAATACATATAATCATTTTAGGTGATCTTGAGATTTGATCCAGATGAGATGGATGCTGCGAACAATGATTTTTGCAAATATAATACTTTTTGAACGATTTTGTATGTATGTTGCATAGATACATATCTATGTTTTAGAAATAGATATAATCATTTGAGGTGATCTTGAGATTTGGTCCAGATGTGATGGATGCTGCGACCAATGATTTTTGCAAATATCATATTTTTTGAACGATTTTGTATGTATATTACATAGATACATATGTATGTTTTAGAAATAGATATAATCATTTGAGGTGATCTTGAGATTTGATCCAGATGAGCTGGATGCTGCGATCAATTATTT
>JAZHPH010001045.1:0-14772 GCA_037356405.1 Nasonia oneida | reverse complement strand
TACGTATTTACGTTTTACATTTAAATATTAAATGCTTAAGTCGTAGACATTTGTAAAATACAACTTTTATTTATTGACAGCAAATCCTGAAAATACTTATAGCTCGAGTTAGCCGAAAATCGATTCTTTGCAGCTAAAAACCAATTATTTGCCATAAAACATTACGGATTTGTGTTTTATATGAAAATGTTAAATGGAAAAGTTGTAGATTATTGAAAAATAAACCTTTTTTCTATTTACATCAATTCCTGAAAATACTTATAACTCGATTTAACAGTCCAAAATCGATTTTTTACAGCTTCAAAAGAATTATTTGCCATAAAACATTACGGATTTACGTTTTACATTAAAATATTAAATATAAAAGTCGTAGACATTTTTAAAATACAACTTTTTTCTATTGACATCCAATCATGAAAATACTTATAACTCGAGTTAACAGCCAAAAATCGATTTTTTACAGCTAAAAATCGAATTATTTGCCATAAAACATTACGGATTTACGTTTTACATTGAAATGTTAAATGGAAAAGTCGTAGACATTTGTAAAATACAACTTTTATTTATTGACAGCAAATCCTGAAAATACTTATAACTCGAGTTAGCCCAAAACCGATTCTTTGCAGCTAAAAATCAATTATTTGCCATAAAACATTACGGATATACAACATGTATCCAACATGGAAGTTTTTCTTTTAAGTCTCTTTTTACAATAACGTAATTGCCTAATACATTGGTTAAGCCTAACACATCCTCTTTGAGTATCCATTTGAAAATCATGCAAACTTTCGTGAAATCAACAAGATCCTTGTATAATTGCACAGTCTTAGGTATTTTAATCAGTCCAACTGCTTTCAAATTAGACCCATTTGGTCGGCCTCTTATAGACTCTAATTTGGGGAACACGACATTTTCGTTATATTTCTTTGGAATATACGCATTTTCAACATTAGAGACAACGTTTTTATCGACTTCACTACTTTCCTTTTTAGACAATTCAGAGTTACTCACTACAGAGTTAACTCGATCGTTGCAACGACCTTCTCGAACTGACTTACAACTAACATCTACCTCAGTATGACTTTCAACATTATGGACTATTTTCGAAGGTGATTTCTGAATCACATCTTCACAACAATCAGTATTGATTGGTATTTCTGCAACATTAGAAATTCACGAACTTTACTATCGGGTATAAAACGACGTTTCATAAGTTCTGGTTTCGAATACAAAATAACATTCGACGCATTCTCTTTCAGTTTAGATTTGTAATCAAGCCTACTAGCAACCTTGAACTCGTTCAATGAGTCGTACGATCGAAACAATATTGAATTCAATAAATATAAGTTTGTTCTTATCCAAGCTAATTCAATATTCAATTCAACTAATGCTAGCTACACTATTCTAGACGATACTTCCTTGTGATTTCTGGGGAAATTACATATGGTCCAACATTCGTTGCAAGGAATAGGAAAACCCAGTAAAACCTAATCAGACCAGTTGGATGGTATATCTTAACAATACCATTATCATTCATCCATCCGTTTACATGCTTATAATAAGACATTTGTACTTATTTTTTAATTTTAGAACATTCAGATTAGATGTAAGAGAATCATGAAACACAAAGCAGATTTTTGCCTTGAAGTTATAGTGAGATTGATTCTTCTTGGAGTAAGTAATGATTTTACAGCATAGCAGAGTTAGAAGTTTAGGTTTGATTTTTGCAAAATCTACTACACATGCACTAAAATGCTTTAGATAATACTTTGTGCACTTTGTCTTCAAAAAATTTTAATAACTTAACTAGAAATAATCACCTCGCACGCTAACGCTCGCTCGGTTGTATTTCAATGGAACTTTTTTTAACATGTAGATTGTAAATAAGCACATTTAAAATAATTTTTTTAGGATTTGAATTTTAAATTATATGATTGATCTATATTTTTTAATTCATTAAAACAGTAGCATAAATTCAAAATTAATGTTTTAAGAAAATAAAATTGAATTAAGCGGAGAGGTCGGTAAAACATGAAAATATTTATGAAATATGATTTCTATATTTTTCTAATTTACTTTTCCTTTCGAAGAATGATATTCATTAATTTTCAACTATAGGGGACTGAGCTTTAATAAACAAGTCAGTTTAGACTACACCGATTTCCATATTGCCCCGATGTTTGTATATACAGTCTACGCATGCACAACTTTGTATATAAATAGCCAGGATAGTGCTTTTATAGCTCAGTCTGTTTTTGCCCTTTGAAGTGGAGAGGTCGGTAAATTATAAAAATATTTTAAAAATATAAGTTTAATATTTTTCTAATTTACTTTTACTTTCGAAGGATGATATTCGTGATTGTTTAACTATAGGAGACTTATCATTATCTTACAAGTTACTTTAAAGTACGTCGATTTCCATATTGAGTCGATGTTTGTATAAACAGTCCACGCATGCGCCACTTTTTATATAAATAGCTAAACAGTGCTTTTAAGCTCCGTCTGTTTTTGCTCTTCAAAGCAGAGAGGTCGGTAAATAATGAAAATATTTCAAAAGTATAATTACAATATTTTTCTAATTTACTTTTTTTTTCAAAGCATGATATTCGTGATTGTTTAACTATAGCGGACTGAGCATTAATAAACAAGTCAGACGCAGATGACAAATAGACAAACACGATACTTACAGAATTTTTAAATTTATTAATATCTAATGGATTGCCACCACATCAATTAATATTAAAAAAAGGTGCAATAATTACAGAAATTATTACTGGAAAATATTCAATTTAGCTCCATCACTAGATGAAATACCATTTGGTATGGTTAAAAGGCAATTTCCAGTAAGACTTAGCTTTGCTATGACAGTAAATAAATCTCAAGGCCAAAGGATTCACACTACAAGTATTTGACGGCACACACTATGACAAGTAGAAGTATAAATTGAAGTTATTCTTGGAATTCAAAGAGTGTAACGAAGTTATCGAAAATGAAGAAAGGCCGGAAACAATATTGGAAGGTAATTGGAAAAAGAAAGAAATAAGAGCGAAAAATTATATTGTGAACAGTATGACAAATACGCAATTGGAATTGATTATTTCAGAAGAAAGTGCCAAGAAAATGATTGACAAGTTAGACGAGAATTATTTGATTAAAAGCAGTGCAGTGAAACTATTGTGTAAAAGAAAGTTACTCGACTTGAAAATGGAAGAAAGTGAAAACCCGACAGACTTTTATAATAATTTTGAAAAACTTGTGAACGAACTGAAAAATGCAGGGGAAAATGTAATGAAGGAAGATAGTTTGAATTATATTTTATTAGCACTGCCAGAAAGTTTATCGCATATAGTTGATATAGTTGATGCATTACCGGAAAAGGACAAAACGGTAGAATTTGTGAAATCAAAGTTGGAATTAGAATTCAAGAAAAGAATCGGTGATAGTGAAAATTCAAAGTCGAATGCTTTTGTATTTGAAAAAGGAAGAAAAGTGGAAAATCAAAAGACATGCTTTGTATGTGGTGGTATAGGACACATACAATACGATTGCGCCACAGCGAGGAGGCGGCCGGGAGAGTCGCGCGCCACAAAGAGGAGGGGAAAACAACAGAGGCTACTCGCAGCGGCGAGGCGGCGCACGCGGCGGACGCGGGAGCAGCCAGCATCGTGGAAATTTCAACCGGCGCGGCGGCAGCGGCTACGGGCAGCGCGGCAGCCAAGGCCAACAGACGGACAACAACAGTACGGCATTTAGCGCGTCAGCACAGGTTAATTCTGCGAATAATGAGAACGGTAATGTAAATAGAATTGATTGGATTTTGAATAGTGGGTGTTCGGACAACGTAATAAATGACGAAAATTATTTTAGCGATTTTATTGTATTAAAGGAACCGATTAATGTCAAAATAGGAGATGATAAAATTTTGAAAGCAACCAAAGTAGGACATGTAAATAGTAAGTTTGAAACGTTTAATGGAAATGTAACTAATATCGAAATGAAAAATGTTTTTTATGTGAAAGATATGGATAGGAATTTAATTAGTTTTGCAAAAGTAACTGACAATCATAAAGCTGTATTAATTGGAGAAAATACTAAAATTTATAAAAATAATAATCTAGTAGCAGTAGCTTGGAAAAAGAATAGAATTTATAGAATGACGAATTATTTAGAAAATGATCTTGAAGCAAATTTGACAACTAAAAGAGATAAGGATAAAATGACTTTAAAAGAGAAATGACATAGAACGCTAGGTCATGTAAATTTTAATTATTTAAATACTATGTGTAAAAATGATGTATTGGTAGGTTTACCCAAAGTAATAGAGTCAGATCATTTTAAATGTGCTACGTGTATAGAGAATAAAATGCACAATATACCATTTGATAATAACAGGAAAAGGGCAAGAGAAATTTTAGAAATAGTTCACACAGATTTAAATGGGCCTCATTCTGAAGGTTATAAAGGAGAAAAATATTTTCTTACTTTTATTGACGATTACAGTAAGATTGCTAAAGTTTATCCTATTAAGTCTAAAGATGAAGTATACGATAAGTTTGTGGAGTATATAAACTTAGTTGAGAACAAAACGGGAAAGAAAATTAAGAAATTGAGATGTGATAATGGCACCGAATATTTTAATAAAAATATGTATAGAATATTTAAAGGAAAGGGAATTGAATTAGAACCATGTCCACCGTATGTACATGAATTTAATGGTACTGCGGAAAGGTACAATAGGACAATTATGGATAGTGCTAGGTGTTTATTAGCCGAGGCTAAATTAAAAAAGAAGTACTGGCCAGAAGTAGTCTGCGCTGCAGCTTATTTGAAAAATAGAACGATTGCAAACACGATTGAAAGAAACAAATCTTCTTATGAGATATTTTTTAATGAGAAACCAGATACAAAATATTTGAAAATTTATGGCAGCAAAAAGAAATTCAAAATGGGCTAGGAAAGCTGATTTAGGAACTTTGGTAGGTTATGATGCAACAGGGTATAGAGTTTTGATTAGAGATAGAGTCATTGAGCAAGACACGTTGATGTAGTTGAAGAAGACGTCAAATGCATAGGTTTAAATGAGGAATTCGAAAGTGAGAACTCAAGTGAAAATCTTGACAATGAAAATGAAAATTTATCTTCCCATACTACGACTCTCGAGTCTAGTAAGGAAAGTAAAACTGATGATAAAGGAAAAGTACCTGAAATAAAGAGGTCTCAAAGAGAGATTAAAAAGCTTAGTAGATTTGATGATAACTATGTATATAGCGGTTGTATTTATTGTAGCGCCGATAGTCCTGTAAGTTTTGAAGTGGAAATTGAAAGTAATGAATCTAGTTTTTGGAGAAAAGCCATGGATAAAGAGATGGATAGTTTAAAGAAAAATGAAACGTGGCAATTAGTTGAAACACCAATGAATGAAAAGGTATTAGACTTGAAATGGATTTATACAAAGAAAAGCGAAAATGTTTATAAAGCGAGAATAGTTGTAAAAGGTTTCCAACAAACGAATGTGTTGGACGATATTTATTCACCTGTTGCTAAGACTCAAACGTTAAAAGTATTATTGTCGTCAAAATGGTTTATTAGTTGAGCAAATGAACGTCGAGACAGCGTTTTTGAACGGGAACGTAAAATCGAAAGTTTTTGTAAAGCAACCTGAAGGGTATGACGATGGTACTGATAGAGTCCACGAGCGTGGTATGAGTGTCTTGGTGACTATTTAAGCAACTTAAGTTTTGTAAGAAGCGAACATGACTATTGTTTATATATGTTAAAAGAAAAGGATGAGATTATTTATTTAATTATATTTGTAGATGATCTGTTAATTTGCTGTAAGAATAGAAAGAATTTAGATTTGATTAAAAGTTTGTTAAAAGAAAGATTCCAAATGAAAGATTTAGGTAAGATAAGTACGTATTTAGGTATTAATATTGAATATGATGAAGAGAAACATGAAATGTCATTAGATCAGAAAAAGTACATTGAATCGTTAGCTAGACAATATCAGATTAAAGAAGCGAAATTATATGAGACTCCAGTGGAGCAAAATTTAAAATTAGAACCTGCGGAAGACTTAAATGAAAATGTAAAATACAGAAATTTGATAGGAACACTTTTGTATATAAGTTCAGGAACTAGATTAGATATAAGTTATAGTGTTAACTATTTAAGTCGTTTTCAGAACGGTTTTAATGAGACGCATTATAAGTATGCTTTGAGAGTTTTAAAATATTTATATTTAACTAAAGATTTGAAATTGAGATTTAAGAGAAATGACAAAGTAGATATTCTTGAATGTTATGTTGATGCCGATTGGGCAGGAGATTGTGTAGATAGGAAATCGACGACTGGATATGTTGTAAAGCTGTTTGGAAATGTAATTTATTGGAAGTCTAGAAAACAAGGGAGCGTAACAAAATCGTCAACAGCTGCAGAATATGTTGCACTGTCTGAAGCGGTGAGTGAAATCTTATTGATTAAAGACTTGTTAAACGATTTTAATGTAGAGATTAAGAAACCTGTAAATATTTATGAGGATAACTCTGGCGCAGTTAAGTAGATAGGTTATAGGCATACCAGAACATAGGCATACTAAAACACCCCCTCTCCTCTCAGATTGTTTTGGTACCCGATGAAAGAGGAGGGATCCCCTCTCTCTCCAAGATACTAAAACACCCTCTCTTCTCTCAGGGAAAGATTGTAGCCCTCCCAAAAGAGAGGGAAGCGCCTACATTTGCTAGGAAAAGCTCCTCCTTCTCTGATTTTCGAGAAACGTGTGAAAAGCGTAGGTGGTGGAAAGTGTGTAAATGTATCCTTATAAGATAGCAGCCAAAGCTAATAAATTTATCGGAGAAAAATAAATCCCGCTTTCTCACAGTTTAAACTGAAAGATAATAACAAGAATAATAAGCATATCTGCTCGCTCTTGTGAAGTGATGAACCCTTAAAGCTGTTTCCACGTTAGATTGTCACGAGCAGAGATAATTTTCACACACACTTGAAATTACTGTCGATTCTTAAAGAGATAATCTTACGCTCAATAGATCTCACAGGGGTATCTGTAAGTCTTCTTGTGTGGCAAACGCGCAGGTATACACATTTCCTCGACCGCTTGCTTACATACGGAGATAATCTTATTCATAGCACAATAGATCTCATACGGGTATCTGTCGGACTTCTTGCCCGATACGCGCGCAGGTATACATATTTCCGCATGTTTATCTGCACGTACGTATACACATCTGACCACCTTTCTCACAATCTCACTCAGATGTACTTCCTCGACCCCGCATGCTTATCTGCGCGTACATATGCACATCTGACCCGTCCCCTTCTCGCTCAGGCATACATATTTTCCCGACCGCCTGCTAGCCTACGCGCAAGTATACACATCTGGCTGATTGCTTGCAAATTAGCAGATAGATTATCCGCCAAGTTAATATGTGCATGTGTGCGTTTCAAGAACTAGGATTTTGAATTTTCACACAGATAAGTCGGATACGTGCTGAAGACTCTCGCATGAAAATTTAAGATATGGACAGTCAACAATGATCGCTCTCTATCTCTCTCTCTCTCTCTCTCTCTCTCTCTCTCTCTCTCTCTCTCTCTGGTGAGTCGCTTTGACAGCTCTTTATTTTTCTCCTACTTTCGCACTGCTTTTCTGCCGCTTCTTGCCTTCGGGCCCTCTTTTGTTGTAGATTGTTGCACGCTCTTTTTTGCAATCTTTACGACGACATATAAATCGCTGAAGGTTGCAATTTATTTTCTACATCTTTTCTGCCACAAACTTTCTGCACGGCTTCTAACCTCCAAATCTACTCGGCTCGGCTTGGCTTGGTTTCTCGCTCGCACGGCGTCTCTCTTCGCTCTTAATCAACATCGAGGAGACATCTACCGCATCGAGGGAGAACTTCTAAGGCGTCTGCACGCTGTTTGAGGTCGGTACTTTCGCGCTCTTTACACTAACGCTCCATCTAGCCGTAAGAGTTATAACACCGACTCTATCACTCCGTCGATAACTTATCATCACTCCACGAATTTCTGCTCTATCGACTGCCAGTAAGTTATCGGCGAAAATGAGTGAGAACGGCGAAAAGAGCGGGGAAGTGCCCTTTCAGCTATGCGGCAGCTGTAAACAGCCTATTCAGCACAAGGAGCCGAAAAGGTGTGCTTTTTGCAAGCTCCATTACCACGTCAAATGTCTGAACACCATCAACATCAAGACAGTCGTGGTAAATAATAAACAGTTTCTAGCCTGTCCTCCCTGTGCAGACGCCAAGGGTGTCAAAGCGGACAACAACAACAGCAGCAGCAGCACTGCGGAAATTAGCAGCCTCCGCAGTGAGCTGGCTGAGGTCAAACGACGGCAGGAGCAGACCTCAAATAGTGTTGTTGTCATCACGGGCTTGCACTACACCCGTGAGACCTCGGTGCATCTTCTCGCGTTTGCAGTCATAAACGCACTTCACCCAACGGTCCTGCGGAGAGATGTTGCATCCGTCAGGACCATGGGTAGGCTCGATGCTCCCCGGAACACCGCCAGGAGTGATGGCAGACTGCCACCATTGGCCGTCACTCTCTCGTCGAGTGCACTCGCACGATCAATCGTCGTTGCCAAAGCTCGTAAACGCAAGCTCCACACCAACGAGCTGGACGCAACCGTGATGGAGGAGGCCAAAGCTCTGAGCCCTGACCACCAAGGGCTCATAAACATCAACGAGCTACTCCCCACCGACGTCCACAAGCTGCGTTCACGGGCTAGGCTGGAAGCCAAGAAGAGGCAGGGCTGTCGAACGTTCGTCAGGGAAGGGAGATTATTTATGCGCTGCAACGATGACAATGAGCGCGCCACCGTCATCACCACCGACGCCGAGCTGAATGATTTTTTAGCCCGGATCCCACCCGCCGTCAACATCGTTCTACAATGAAGCTGCCACACACACACTTCATCCCACCACATCCGCCATCAAGCTCATCCGCCGTGTCTTCATCGGGTTCTAAGGTATCTCTGTCCGAAGGTCTAAGGGTCTGTCATTTTAATGCGAACTCTCTCACGGGTCACATTGAGATGACCAGGCTCTTTTTATCCACTCGCTCTTTATTCCATGTAATAGCTGTTACTGAGACCTGGCTAAGCGAGAAGGTGACATCCATCCCTTAACTGGATGATTACCTGCTCTACAGACAAGACAGAAACAGAAACGATGGAGGTGAGGCCCTCTATATACACAAATCTCTGACGGTTAGTGTTATTTCATCATCCGACGGTGAATGGTCTGGCAAGCCAGGCAAGCCTGAATACCTCTTATGTGAAATATCGGCCAAGGGAGTTTCTCCCATTTTCGTGGGGGTTGTGTATCGTCCACCACATGCTCCTTTTTTCCAAGGCTCTAACTTTATTGACCAACTAACAACTCACATGCACAACTACTCCACGAAGATTATAATGGGGGACTTTAACTCTGATCAACTATCCTCATCTGAAGATGCCAATTTCACCAGGGCCTTCATTGATGAGAACTCTCTTTCGTCCGTTCCCTATGGTGCCACGCACCATAAACAGGGTTCTGATACCTGGCTTGATTTATGCCTAATCGACGAGCAGGATCGCCTGCAGTCATACTGGAAGACAGACGCACCTTTCATCAACGGACACGACCTTATCACGGCCACTCTCGACGTACAGATTCCACGCTACGTACCAAATACATACTCATACAGAAACTTTAAAGGAATCAGCGCCGAGAAGCTAAGGGACTTTCTTAGCGAATGTGACTGGTCATCTCTCACCACTTCATCACTCGACGACTGCATATCTATACTTAACGCTAACCTCACTAACGCCATCAACCACCTCGCTCCATTGCCGACTGTGACACCAGGACGATAACGTCACCCGTGGTACACTGCGGCTCTTCGTGACCTTGTATCCGAGAGCAATAGACTTTACAGGCGTTTCAGGGACTCCAGGCTCGAATCAGATCAACGCGTTTACAGATTAGCTAGAGATTATGCTCACAAACAAGTCGAGGAGGCCAGGCTGAATTATTACTATTCAAGCCTGTCCACCTTGACCGATATTGCTGAGATCTGGAAAGAGCTGGAGAAACTTGGAATTTCTACCACCAAGGCCCCCTTACCATCTAGATTTACCACAGATGAACTCAACACGCATTTCAGCGCGATCTCAAACGATCCGCTGGCTCCTGCTGTTGAGGATTATCTTGCTACCCTGGAAAGTCTTGACCTCCCGGAACATTTCGAATTCAATACTATAACGGAATCGGACGTGTTGGCTGCGGTATCGCACTTTGACATTCAGGCCAAGGGGAGCGACGGCATCCCACAGGTTATCATCTCAAAAGCATTGCCGGTTCTTGCTCCCTTACTAAGTCATATTTTCAACCTGTCCCTGAGCGAACCCTGCTTCCCATCTGCCTGGAAATTGTCACTTGTGCGCACACTCAACAAAATCAGTTCACCAACTGCCCTGACTGATTACCGTCCGATTTCACTTCTCTGCTTTCTTTCCAAGGCCCTAGAGTGGCTAGTGCACAGGCAAGTCTCAGATTACCTTGAATCAAGGCTCTTACTAGACAACCTTCAAACAGGCTTCCGCACTGGTCACCGCACTCAGTCTGGCCTAATTAAGCTAACTGATGATGCCAGGGCTGGGATAAACAAAAAGAAAGTAACACTGCTCCTTCTCTTTGACTTTAGCAAGGCGTTTGACACTGTGTGTCACGTCAGGCTCCTGAGAAAGCTATCCACCTTCGGTTTCTCAAAGCAAGTCATCCGCTGGTTTGCCTCCTACCTCTCTGGTAGAGAGCAGGCCGTCGTTGGTGACAATAGCGAACGTTCCTCTCCCCGGCGTCTCAACATCGGTGTCCCGCAGGGGTCTGTTCTGGGTCCCCTGCTGTTTGCATTGTAGATCAACGACATCGGTTTCTGCCTTGATACCGATGTTTCCCATCTCATCTATGCGGATGACTTGCAAATTTACAGTCAATGCCACCTCGAAGAGCTCGATTCTTTATCAAACAAGATGAGTGCCAATGCTGAGAGGATTACTGGTTGGGCTGCACAGAATAAGCTAAAACTTAATGTTGCTAAAACTAAAGCAATTGTCCTGGGCTCTCCCTACTACATAAACGCATTACCCTCAACAGCTAACACCTTTATTAACATAGGGGGTGCCCAGGTCAGCTTTGAATCTTCCGTGCGTAATCTGGGATTGGTGATCGACTCTAAGCTTACGTGGAGGGAGCATATTACACAAGTGTGTAAGCGTGCTCATACACTAATGTACAGGCTTTACTTTTTCAGGAAAAGCACCAATCTCAGGTTGCGAAAGCACTTAGTGCAGGCCCTCCTGTTTCCTCTTATAGACTATTGTTCTCTCGCATACTGTGACCTGACGCAAGAACTCGACCTAAAACTTCAGAGGCTCGTGAATACAGGAATTCGGTACATCTATGGTGTAAGAAGAGATGAACACATCTCCCCATACAGGCGGGAGTTGCAGTGGCTAACCACTGCCGGACGCAGGAAGTATTTCACCGCTTGTTTCTTAAGAAAAATGTTTAACACAGCCGTATCATCATACGTACTGGCATACTTCGACTTCCGCGTGACACTCCGGCCTGTTAGGGGGGAGGTGATACCTCTGGATATTCCTACATTCGCGACGGAGACACTGAGGAACTCGTTTCATATCAGCGCCTCATACCTATGGAACAACCTACCATCTCACATTCGTAACACTACATCTATCTCAGGTTTCAAGAGACTAGCTAAAGAGCACTTTTTCGAACTTGAAAATACAAACACTTGAATTTCTTGTACACATTCACGCACACGCACACACTCACACACTCTCGCATAACCCATCTTCACATTATCATACTATCACAATACACATTTTTGCTATTCTACTACTCCTGCTGTATACAATTAATCGTACAACATATTGTACGTAAAATAAAACTAATTAATCTAATCTAATCTAATCTAATCTCTCTCTCTCTCCAAGAAAGCGTAGGTGTGTACTCGAGTGATTGAGGGATAGTCAAATTTTGCTGAGAGGGAGGAGATTTTGAAAATTCCGGTGGGAAGTGTCTAAGGGAGGTTTTATGAGAAGAAAGTGGAAATTTTTCGCTAATCGAAGGACTTTTGGCAATTGAAGTGGAAAGGGAAGCTTCGCTGTCCACCGTATTTAAGGACCTGGTGCATGCTTCGTCAGTCAGTTCACTCTTCGTTTTCAAGTTCATTCTTCAATTTAAAGTGTGAGAAGATGGAAGGAATCAACGACAGCATGAAGGCAGCTTTTGAGAAAGTCAACGGCTACATAACAATTGTCCATCTCTTTAATGTGGCGTGGCAGTTGATGTCCTGGACATCGAATGGAATTAATGATGATTCCATTTTGAGAAAGTGTAAGTGTTATTTTTTTACATTAGTTTAGATTTTATTTGTAACATTTTTTTTTTTAATTTAATTACTTTTGTTATATTCTTCAGCTCTACCAGCCGAGTTAACTGCTGCGATGAAGCAGCTGAATGAGGGTGCGGCCACCTCACCAGAGTCGCAACAACAGCAGCAACTTCCGTCGATTGGTGTGATGCAGCAGATGTTTAAAAGTATATCATCCATATCAGAGATGCACCATCAGCAGCAGCTTCCACAGGAGCAAAACTCGCAGCAACAAGCAGCAGTCGCAGCAGAAGTCGCATCCGCAGCCAAAGCCGCAGCAAAAGCCACAACCGCAGCCAAAGCCACAACCGCAGCCAAAGCCGCAGCCATAGCCAAAGTCAAAGCCAGAACCACAGCAGAAGCCAAAGCCGCAACCGCAGCCAGAACCTCAGCAGAAGCGAAAGCAGCAGTCGCAGCCAAAGTCGCAGCAGAAGCCAAAGCAGCAGTCGCAGCCAAAGCCGCAGCAGAAGCCAAAGCAGCAGTCGCAGCCAAAGCCGCAGCAGAAGCCAAAGCAGCAGAAGCCAAAGCAGCAGAAGCCGCATCCGCAGCCACAGCACCAGCTGGAAGCCACTCAGGGACCCTCGCTCTCCGCCGGCAGCCAAAAGTGATCGCCCTTCAACGTCTGCGAAAACCGAACGTTCGTCCTTGTATTAAGCCGCCATATTGTCTCAGCCATTTTGATAATCGAAAAACGCCACTCTGCTCCAAAAACTGGACAAAAAAACACAAATTTTGAAACCTCGATTGACTCTTAAAACTTTAAACAATTCTGGAGAGCAGGGGGTGCCCAGTTGACAAATAATGCCTCATATATATATATATATATATATATGTGTGTGTTCTATATGTTGTACCTGACGCAAAAAAAATTTCAGCGCAATTCCTTCATTTGGCTTCGAGTTCTAGCTGTTCAAAGTTAAGGTTTCAAGCAATTTTTGCATTTTGTGCCTATTTTCAATGATTTGTAGCTCATAAGGGATGCATTTTTAACTAAAACTACCCAGACACATTTTTTTGTGAAATTTTCTGGAATTTTTATCAAAAATACTTTTAAAGCCCTATATATATGTTAAGGCTACCTTTTTTGCATTTTAAACCGTAAAATATGAAAATCTGAATGTTTGATGCGGACTCTGATAACCTCAATACAGTCAAAATATACCTTTTTATAGTAAAAAAGTAGCTGTAAAGATTGAGAATGGGCCTGACCTTCTGCTAGAACTTATGTAGAAAACAAACATGAAATAATGGCTAATAAGTGTATTTACATGCAAATTTGACATATAACCTAGTACGTTTCATGTCTACCGATACGTATCGTATTTAGGCAAAAATTAAAATTTTTATCTTCGATTTCACACAGAACTACCCATATATACTATTGGGGCTTCGCCCCCTTGCTCGCTTTGCTCGCCAACCCCCCAGTTTAATTTTTGTGGAATTTCAATTTTTTAAATATTATCATGTTAATTACATTTTGATGAAAATTAATTAATAAAAATTGTACTATAACAGGATAGTGTCTATGCGCACTCGCTTCGTGTAAAATCCGTGTAAAATAGTTTTTTATTTTTCCTTTTTTTATCTGAGGCTTTAGAAATTTATCATTTAAATTTATATTTTTCGGATTTATATATCTTTTTTTTTAAATTAATTTTAATTCTTTTTATATTTCTAAGCAAAAAACGCTCGCTTTGCCCGCGATTAACAAATTAATTCTGATGATATTTAAGGGAATATTGTCCCAAAAAACACTGTTTTTCTATTACATAAAACTTTTTGAATAAAGTTTGCTAATGAAAAGCCGAGTCTGTAACGCCGTAGTGTTAAGGTAGTTCACTTGGCCCAGTGGTGCTCAATTCGAGGTTGAATTATAAAATTAATGTTTTTAAATATAATGCAGTGTTATCAAGTGTGAAAACTCTAGAATTTTTAGTTTTGTATATCAAAATATTGATATAAAGTGTTTAGAGCATCAAATATCCTCAAAACTTGAAAAGTGAGAAACACTGCGCGAATATATAAATATACTGATAGCATAGAATTGAAACTTTCGATTGCTGGAACTTTTCAAAAAGCACCGCTTGTCCTATCAAATTCCTATTTCCTTAATTTGTATTATGATTTTACATCATGACCTAGTTTTTCAAAAAGATGTAAGATTTATTTTCTTCGTAATTAAACAAAATGTACACTAAATTTAGACTTACAAGGAAAGGTACCCAACCCGAACTCACCGATTTTGATGATATTCATATATGTTGTAGAACATAAAAAAATAAGAGACACGTATTTTTT
>JAZHPH010001044.1:0-14788 GCA_037356405.1 Nasonia oneida | reverse complement strand
CAGGGGCACACTGCAGGGCCTTCTTATGGGGTGGAGGAAGCGTTTAATAGGGGGTCCTCTCGTGAGTGTAAGCGTGCCGACTCTGGAGGGTACCTCCGTTAACACCAGACTAGCACTCCTGGGCCGCCAGTAGTTGGAGGGGGTCGGACCCGGCTTAGCCAGTCGGGAGGCTCGCCCTGTACAATGGTAAAGCGCACCAGCGCCAAATCCCGCTCCTCGTAGTAATGCGGGTTGGCGACCGGATGGGCCCGTGCTGCGGGAAGAGGGGGAGGAACGGACGAGGCCACCGGACTCTGGGCACGCTCTTTTACCGGGAAAACTCAGGACGAACTGCAGAAACCATCACTCGGACGAACCTCTGACCTCTAACACATAACACACGTAGTAGAAGAAGGAGATTTAAAAAAAAACATGAATAAAGAAATTCAGCAAGCAGGTCTCAGAGTGCTACGTGCGACGAACATCCTAAGTGGACCATGGGGGCTGCCCAGCTCCCCTACTACACCGGTAGGTAACCTGGCCGGTGTGGTTGACAACAAGACAGGAAAACATGACAAGACGGGCGGGAATCATCGTAGAGGCGCCACAAAGCTGGGAGGCTGCGGAGAGAAAGCTAGAGGAACAACTACTTGCAATACGCAGCAACCTGGTGAAAATGAAGGCAAAGACAAACGTTCAAAAGACTGTTAGTCGCGTGATAACGGACTGTATGGGAGAGATTGAAGAATCAGTTGAGGTTGGGTTGTATGAGCTCCAACATATGAGGCAACTCCGACAACTGGCGCAAACCGAGGGACAACGGACCGACGAGGGACTGGAGACACCAGGAGCGAAAAGGAAAGCATACAGACAAACTCCAAGCCCAGATCCGGGAACCTCTAACCAACAGAGTAACCCGGCTAAGGATGCTTGGACGACAGCGACGAATCGCAGAAAACAGATAGTGACCACAGAACCGGAAACGAACGCAAACCGGACTGGACAGGCAAGGACTCGAGAGCCCAAACCGCGTAAGACGGATTGCCCAAACCTGAAATCCAGGCGAGGTGCGATCCTTATCAAACCAGTCGAGGGCAAGACTTACGCAGACGTCCTACGGTCTTTACGACAGAACGTGGACCCGGCGGCTAGCCAAGTTAACGTCAGAGCTATACGCAAGACCAGAAACGGATCCGTACTCCTACAGCTCGACCACGAACAAGAGCGACAGGCTTTCCAGAGGACTATACAAGACACACTAGGACAGACTGCTACAGTAAAGGACATGACTTCCAAGGTGACACTGGAATTCATGGACATCGTGGACGCGATTAACCGCGAAACGGGGACCCCGACCGACCGAAAGGCCCACATCTTTGAAGCGAATAACCGCGGACAAGCCTTGGCTGTCTGTGAGTTTGACGCGAAGGAGGCAACGAATCTACTTAAGAAAGGTCGAATTAAAATCGGGTGGATTAATTGCCGGATTAGACCCAGGCTTCGCGTTCTGAGGTGCTACAGGTGCCTTGGCTATGGACACGTGAGGGTTGACTGCAAGGGACCGGACAGACAAGACTGCTGCTGGAAATGCGGCCAAAGGGGGCATGTAGGCAAGGCGTGCACAAGCGCGTCTTCCTGCTTCCTCTGCGCGGGACGAGCCAACCAAGATCTGGCACACGTGCCTGGCACGGCCTCGTGCGCAGCATTTAAGGCAGCCCTGACGGAATGCAAGACGAAACAGGCAAAATGGATCTGACAATACTTCATTGCAACCTGAACGGGAGCAGCGTGGCACATGCACTGCTCCCACAAATTGCGACGGAAACGGACGCGAACGTGCTCGTGATAAGCGAACAGTACAGAAACCTCTCCGAGCTATCGTGGATCGCCAGCAGCTCGAACACGGTGGCGGTGTGGGTGCGAGGGGCGAGCGCGGCGCGGATTGTAGACAGTGGGGCCGGAGAAGACTATGCTTGGGCAAGGGTGGGCTCTGTCACTATTGTCAGTGTCTACCTTTCTCCGAATAATAGTGCACGCGAATACGAAAACAAGCTAAAAGTCCTGGAAGACGTCGTCAGAGACCTTACTGGCGATGTAATCGTGGCGGGCGATTTTAAAGCGAGAGCGATCGAATGGGGAATGCCTACGACGAACAGACGAGGACGACTGATTCTACAAATGGCCGCCTGGCTAGAATTTGAAGTCATAAATGACGGAAACGTGTACACCTACAGACGACCCGGCTTCGGTAACTATATACCAGATATAACCTTAGCCAAAGACAGGATGTTGACAAGGCTAGGGGGATGGAGAATGCTCGAGGACTACACGGCCAGTGATCACCAGTACATCGTCTTTAACCTGACCAGTGACGCTGCGTTGAGGCAAAGACAGAGTATGCGGACAACACGATGGGACATCGGACGCATAAACAGGGACGAAATCAAGAGGCAACAGCAGAACGTAGCAATCCCTTCTGCAGACCTGTCTCAAGGACGGACAGACCGAATCGTGACTGAACGGAGTGCTAATGACCTGGAAAAGTATCTGCAGCGCATCTGCGAGGCCGCGATGCCACGGAAACGATACAGACAGGACAGAAGGCAGACCTACTGGTGGACGCAGGAAATCGCCGAAATCAGAAAAGAATGCCTCCGACTCCGCAGACTAGCGGGAAGGGAACGGGACTCGGACGAAAGAGAGGCTATTTCGCAGGAATACAAGCTCGCGAGACGGCTACTCAGACAGACAATCAACAGCACGAAACGACGGTGTTAGAGACGACTGGTAGACGAACTAGAGTTAGACCCCTGGGGGGAAGGCTACAAGATAGTGACTCACGAACTTGGCGCCTGGAACCCCCCCCCCCCCCCCCCCCGAGACGAAGGACGCGGACATAATGGAGAGGATTATCCACAATCTCTTTCCTACCCATCAGGACAGAACGGACGATACGGACATGGACACCGCAGTGGATTGTCCACTTTTCACGGTGACGGAGCTTGAGAGTGCTGCAGCCAAACTGAAGCCTCGAAAAGCTCCCGGACCTGACGGCGTACCTGGGGAACTGCTGCAGATCATCGTAGCTGAACAGCCCGATGCGCTGTTCTACAACGGCTGCCTGACGGCGGGAGTGTTTGGTGGGCCTTGAGAAAGTTGACAGCAGGAGTAGCACAGGGCTCAATCCTGGGTCCTGACTTCTGGAATATACTGTACGACGGACTGTTAGAAAGTCAGGCAAAAATTATCGCATTAAGTCTTGCAAAAAATCGCCCACAAAATCTCGCAGAAAGACTCGCCGAAAGTTTGGCAAAAAGTATCCCATAAAGTCTCGCAAAAAGTTTCACTAAAATGTATCGATTAATGTCTCACAGAGTGCCTTAAAAGCCGATTTGCGACAGTCTGAAAATCAGTTAAACACGAGAACTTTTTACGTGCAGCTCCGAGTGCTCTTATCTAACGGTGCTTAGCTTATTGCTTGTAAAATAAAATTGACTTTGACGGGCGTAGTTCTACGCGACTGTGCGCCGATTTCGGATAGTTTGAAAATCAGTAGAGCACAAAAGCAACTCCATAGGCCGCGGCGAGCAAAAACAGGTCGCAGTTTTCGCCAGAGATGGAGCCGTAATCTCACTGGTTATAGCGCCATCCGACGGGCGGAAGACAGAAGCTTCCGTATTTTTCTGTTACCGACTGCCGCAATTCGCTGGGATAATAGTTTTGCATGTGCGGCTATTGCTAGTGATGTTAGAAACAATTAATATTAATAAATAATTGAATGTAAATTATAAATAGACAAATTATAAAGATTGTGTATGATGGCTATTTTATAAAGTACATGGCTGTTAAAAAAACAAGGGGTTGTAGGTTTCATCAGTAAGAACTATATATTTTGTTTTGTAATGTCTATTCCAGGCTTACATTTAAATTATAATATTATTTAACAATTTAAAAAAAAAACTACTCAGTTGACAAGTCACTTTTTTGACGGTAATTTTTTTGTTCCTGATTTTCTTGTATTGGAATGAGTAATTTTATTATTATTATTTCGTTTATTCTTGGCTTTTTTTATTTAATTCGCTCATCGTGATTTTTAAGCACAATTTCGTCTCCCTTTCGTTTTTTTGATACGTTGACTAGCTTGGATAATTTACGATTCTTTTTTGATTTTTCTTTTTTAATATTGTCATTTTTGTTTGCTTGTTTCGTTATAGAAAAACATGCGCGTGGTAAAAAAGAGGGAAACTATTTTATGAGTGAAACTCATTTGATGTTCTTCGCATCCAAGCAAGGGAAGAGGAATTTCCAAGTTCTCCAGAGCATCAGTAATTTTAAAAATAGTATCAGCGCTAACTTCTCCCGTATTCATCACTTGCAACGTCGCTCGTTCTGAAATTAATATTAATTTAAACAATTTTTCGGATGGTTTAATTAAGTAACCACGACTTCCCATTTCGATGAGTTTATAATATTCTGGAGAAGTGTCATTTGCTCCAAAACGTAATGATGTCAAACATTCTTTGCAGCTGACAGATTCATTTTTTTTAGTTTTCATTGCAGTAAATCGACTTGCTCTTCGAGCGATAAATCCAGCGATATATGCCAATACATAATCTGATGTTGTACAATGAAAATAATCGTGATCATCTAAGTGAAGAGATGTATCGCAAATTTTTTCAACGTTTAAACTCTTATCCAAAATTGTATCAAGCTGATCGTTCCACTGCTGTTTTCGTTCATCAATCTTCGGAATGTCTTTAATACCAACAAGTACACCAATGAGATCACTGCCGGTAAAATTTGATCCTATTGGAGGTTTAATTAAAGAATATGTTGATACGAGCTTGTACATTTGAAGAAAGATTGCAGTATCGGGAATCTGGTGTTGCCTCGCAGTGACAACAAGGGCCCGGCGTGTAGCGAAGCGTCGCGCAGGCCGGCGTCACGGCAGCGTGAGGAGTCCGTACGGACTGATAAGCCAATCGGATCTTACGAGCCGATGCTACCAAAACTAGCACAGGCGTGCGTATATACATAAAACACAAATTATAAAGCTCACTATCGTCGTCGCAGCATCGGTTCGTAAGCTCGCAAGCTTTTTACGAATTGGAGCTGGTTCTCATACTCAGAGATTACGATAAAAAAATCGTACTATTTGAGCTTGCGCGCGTTCATGTACGTCTTATGAGCGTATGATGCAAAAATTAATACATATGAGCGATATAAAAAGCACATACCTTCCACATGGCGTTTCCGGACTTTAATGCATTTGCTGGTGTTCTACAATTCATCGCTGTAATCAAAGATTTTACTTTACTGCAGAACTTTATAGTTCTGTCGCAATCACGTTAATTCGGATGTTCATCTCTTAAGATAGTCATTAATTTAGCAACACCAAAAAACTAAAAAAAGAATAAGATAGTTAAGAACTGCGAGTGGTTACAAACAATGCAAATTTTGTTTTATCACCTGAAAATCTAAAGCAACGTTCATTTTTTATAGAACTGTGGCTTGATGTGCTGTTCGGTTAACTTATAATTAATTAAAATGCTATATGCTGATGGATCTTTAATATCGAGTAGAGCATACCATTGATTCAGTGATACGAATCCATCTGGTGTCTACGAAACATACACAATAGAAGTCATAAATATACCTAGTCAGATATTAATATTATTGCATTTACACATTCATTTTTTTTATTTATACTATACCCAAATGCAATCATATCTTTTATGTTTCGAAAAAGCGTTTCGTAAACATTTAAGGGAGTTCTCTAAATATACAATGTTAAATGAGCTGTATAATAAACCAACAACAAATAACAATTATTCAAGTAAATTAAACACACATGTTTGTCCTGATTAACATTAAAAAGTTTCATGTAGATGCTGCTTTGATGCATTTTTTGAGGTTAAATGTGCGTTTTCTGCTTTCAATGATTAGTATTTATGAGTTAAAGGTATCCAATCATGTATTTCAAGTACTCTAAATCTTTATTAAATATTTATGATGTACTACAAGTTTTTTTCAACAAAATCTTACCGTTAAATGTTTAACAATGCATAAATGATTCTACGAAATCTCGATTTCCCATAAGAGTCCGTGTTAAACCGCAGAAAATAAAAACATTAATATCTCGGCTTGTAGGTACCGTAGCCTCTTGAAAATTTACATGAGTTACTTTTAGTCATATATGAACCGGCATATAAATTTTCAGAATTTTCTGAGCGTTATTTATTTTACTTGAGAACTCCCTTAGTTAAATCCGGGAAATCCGAAAAAAACCACAATCGTCGATTTGTATCTACAATGTGCTCGACACTAACGTTTTTTTCGTTCACTCCAAACTTCTCCTACATATTCCTGTTCCACGATGCGCCGTCGTTTGCGATACCGTCTACTCTCAATCCAGCCCTTTCAGCAAGAATGATTGCCTCCGTCATTATTTGACGTAGCACTGTGCCTTTTGCGCTCCCTTTACTCAGGAAACATCCTAAGGGTTGCACCCATTTACCCTTGAAAGGTTGAAACATCACAACTAGAGCATGATCACCTTTAACATATTTTTGGTGCTCCGGTGTATATTTCCCAAGATCCGTAAAACCTTCAACTTTCAGGTTTTGACGATTAATGCAACTGTTTTTGACAGCTTCGTTTCATCGACAAGAAGTAAACCTATAAAAAAATTAAATGTGGATTAAGTAAATAAGTCAATCGGCATATAATTCGGTAAAACTTCAATCATAGCTTACCGTGAACATCGCTATCGTTCATACTGGATGTTTTGGCTTTTAGTAATTTAAATGTGCTTCCGTTAAATCCATAAGCTCTTTTAATATGTTTTAGATAGCGGTTTAACGTTTCGCAACTTGGCAAACATAATATGTTGTGTGTTCGCAGATGATTATATGTTTTACGGCTCTTTATTCGAAGAAGAAGACATTCATAAATCCACTGTGTAGTGTATCTTATACCTCTCTGGTCTTCTATTTTCGATGCATTAAAACTAAGCCCTCACAGCTAACTGCTGATTTACAGGCAGTTCCGCGCAAGCTCGTTCAAGAGCTTCGACATTTACCTTAGGACATAGCGTTTTAGCTTCTTTTAATTCTCTCTTCAAACGTTCCACCTGCAATATACGTACATACATTTATACAGGGTGTTTCATTTTAATCGGACCACGACAAAAAACCATGGAAAACCTAATTTTAACGAAAAATTACCTTAACAAAAGTTGAAGGGGGTAAAGGGGGCCATCGAATGACACAAACACCTTTGACCTTGAACTCGATTTTCAAGGTCATTTGAAGGTCATTGTGTTTTTTAACGGGAACCCCTATTTTTGACCTCGGAATACGAAGCAGCGGAAAAAATTACGTCGGAAATGACATTTCAAGTTTGCCTTAGTGACCTTGAGAAGGTGAATTCAAGGTCAAATAAGAAGTATCAGCCTAAGATTGTTTTCCTTTCAATTTTTTCGTAGAATTATCATTTTGTTATTGTAATAAATATTAAGAGAATAATTGACTTAAAATGTGATTATGCTTTGCTGACTTCAAAGCCATTTTGTAAGGTCAAAAGTGCAAAAATGCAATATCAAATGTTATGTGAAGTCCATATTTATATCCAAACTTTAGCGTTACCCAGGAACAACGACGTGGACGTAATAGGATTGTGTTCCCTTTGGGGTGCTTGATTAGAGTGAGTCCCCTTGCCTCTCACTTTTCGGGGTGCTTGATTAGAGTGAGTCCCCTTGCCTCTCACTTTTCGGGGTGCTTAATTAGAGTGAGTCCCCTTGCCTCTCACTTTTGCTCAAAATTCAACGCAGGTGCTCAAAGACACCACCATTTTGTTGGATACACAATTCAATTCGCTGCTGAAAATGTTCTACTGTTCTGAGTAATACAGCTCTTGGGATGTTTTCACAAGCGGTTTGAATTCTGTGGACCATATCTTCCCTTGTTGTAGTTTCATGTTCATAAACAACATCTTACAAATACCCCCACAAATAAAAATCGGGTGATGTCATATCTGGAGATCTCGGTGGCCATCGAACACCCAAATCTCCACGTCCAGTGCGTCCAATCCACCTGTCACGGTAAGATATTGTCTAACTATTCGAGCACAGTGCGCAGGAGCTCTATCTAATTGAATCGACATTCTTGCTCTTGTGTATAAATCTACTTCTTCAAGAAGTACTGGAAGATGTTCTCTCAGTAACTGTAAAAAATTATGGCCATTTACATTTTCATCGAAAAAGTATGGGCCTACAAGGTATCCGTTAACAATTCCACACCAAACATCAAGACTCCAACGATTTTGGTTATCTATCTGTCTGTACCAATGCGGATTAACATTCGACCAATAATGACAGTTGTGTCGGTTAAGCTCTCCATTGCTTTTGAATTTTGCTTCATCAGAAAACATTACGTATTGAAAAAAGTGACGATCATTAGCAATCATGTAGCCTTAACCTCATATCAGCAGGTGTGAGATCCTGAGTCAAAGTAATATGATATGGATGATAACGTTGACTTCTCAGTATTTTCCAAGCAGTAGCCATAGGTATACCACTTTGCCTTTGAATTTCACGGGTACTAACGTGGGGATTCAAATGAACCATTGCTAAAACGACCATTACACGAAGATCATCTTCGTTGTAATTACGACGTTCTCTAACCCGTGCTAGTTGCCCTTGTTGAGCTCTACGGTAAATCTCACGAATGGTTGTATGACTTGGATGTCTTCTATCGAGATATCGAATTCGATACAAGGCTGCAGCTTGTCGATAATTACGTCTAGATTCACCAAGAATCAATAAAATATCAACCCTTTCAGCGGCTGGATAATCAGCCATTGTTGAAAATGTATAACAAGTTCAATAAAAAATTTTGTTTTTACCAAACTGAACAAATTAGATAGCTTTCGATGAGTAATAAATTTTAATAGAAAAAATAAAGATCAATGAATGAAAAAGAGAAAATGTTAAACAAATGATATTTGATTAGTTTGGCTAATCAATAACTATTCAATAACTAGTAAACTATTGAATACTAAGTGTAATTAACAATGAGTAGAGGATAAATTCATATGAAAAGAGATCTCTTATTAGAAAAATTGTCTATTTCAACAATGAGTCGCGGGAAAATCCAACATGAAAAATCATCTTTACAAAATAAATTATTTATTTCAACAATAAATTCAGGAAAAATTCGATGAGGAAAATTAGTAGCCAATTGTGTCCACGTCGTTCCTGAGTAACGCTAAAGATAGGATAAAAATTCGCTTACGAAAACATCCCAAGAACTGAATAGAATCCAAAAAAATGGTGGTGTCTTTGGGCACCTACATTCAAATCTGTACATAATAAAAGTGAGAGGCAAGGAGACTCACTCTAATCAAGCACCCCAAAGGGAACACAATCCTATTACGTCCACGTCGTTGTTCCTGGGCAACACTAAAGTTAGGATATAAATATGGACTTCACATAACATTTGATATTGCATTTTTGCACTTTTGACCTTACAAAATGGCTTTGAAGTCAGCAAAGCATAATCACATTTTAAGTCAATTCTCTTAATGTTTATTACAATAACAAAATGATAATTCTACGAAAAAGTTGAAAGGAAAACAATCTTAGGCTGATACTTCTTATTTGACATTGAATTGACCTTCTCAAGGTCACTAAAGCAAACTTGAAATGTCATTTCCGACGTAATTTTTTCCGCTGCTTCGTATTCCGAGGTCAAAAATAGGGGTTCCCGTTAAAAAAACTCAATGACCTTCAAATAACCTTGGAAATCGAGTTCAAGGTCAAAGTTGTTGGTGTTATTAGATGGCCCCTTTTGCTCCCTTCAACTTTTGTCAAGGTCATCTTTCGACATCAGTAAAATAAAACCAGACAAACAGCTGTTTAGCAGATTTTTTATTATTTGACCTTGAATTGACCTTCTCAGGGTCACTAAAGCAAACTTAAAATATCCTTTGCGACGTAATTTTTTCCGCTCTATCCGATTCCAAGGTCAAAAATAGAGGTTCCTATTTTAAAAAATCACAATTACCCTCAAATGACCTTGAAAATCGAGTTCAAGGTCATAGGTGTTTGTGTCATTCGATGGCCCCCTTTACCCCCTTCAACTTTTGTTAATGTCATTTTTCGTTAAAATTAGTTTTTCCATTGTTTTTTGTCGTGGTCGGATTAAAATGAAACACCCTGTATATTTAGACCGCCCGATGTTGCTTTATTATTTTATGACACGCCGTGACCTAAACCTTGATTTACTGCTCGCTCTCGTGCAAAAGTGCACTCGCTAAATCATGGTTTACGCACCTTGTTTCATAAAATATAGTAATATATTATATTGTTTAAAAGGTACAAATTACCTTTTGTTTCAATCTAGCCGCTTTTCGCTCTATATTTTTCACTCGAACTACAAACATTTTTCTCTTTTCTCGAGCTTCTCATAACTTCTGAATGTCGCCTTTCTTTTGTTCAATCGTAATAGCATTGCTCTGCATTCAGGAAATCTTGCTGCTTTGGGACCTGGGGAACATTTGGAGTCGGTTGTAAAGCTTTTAGTTAATACGAATCTACGACAATTAGGTAACCTGTAAAAAACAAAATAAATAATTCGGAGTATTATAATTTTAATTAGATAGATCGAAGATCAATGTATCATTTATACTTGTTGGTTTCATCAATTTTCTGGCAAGGAAGCACACATTTCGCTACGTACGAAACAATTCTAAAAATATAGTCAACCGAATCAATGTTTTTTATGGTACATCTACCAAGATTTCCTCGACGTAAATCTGAAAAATATTTAACGTGAATTCAAATTCTTATTATATTAACATGGTTTCTTTTTATACAGTGACTTAGAATATTCTTACGTCCACACTCATGTTTGAGAAAATCATAATACGTTTAGCGATGCTTGAGTAATTTTCTTTCCATTCGGCAAACATAATGGATTTTACTCCAGTACAAATAACTTGTGGAATCCAATTATCAGGTAATGTGACTGACTGAGCGTTGTGCATTAACGAATTACAGATTTCTACAAAATGAGTTTCTCGCAAAGAAACTATTGTCGATTCTGTCTCTCCATTTTCAGCATTCGCCAATGACTGACTTTCTCATAAAGGAACTGTTGCACATTGGATCTCTTTAATCTCACGACCATTCCGTGATGTACCTTTATCAGTTTCGAGTTGGTGTGCTTTCCTTTTACAGCTTACGAGCGAATTGACATCCGAGATACTTCGCCTTGCTTTTAACATCTTTCTATTCGTCTCATCGATACTCCGTACATTTTCTGACGAATACTCGCAAGGTGCTTTAAAATTCATTTAATAACAGTAATATACTCATATCGTACTGGACTTATAAGTTATAACAGTGATCAAAATTATTTTGAAAAAACCAAGATTAAAGAAACGTGCGATTGTCAAGACAAAGCAGTCTGCGAAGCGATAATCGAAATAGGATTTTCATGTCGTTCAATAAGTTGATTGGCGTATGCTTGATCTTTTTATAAATGTTGTATATATCTGACTATAAATACCGATTGGTTGTTGTGAATTACGCTGTCCCTCCTCAATCACCCTCCTGATCTGCAACCTCCTCGAGTTGTAGCTTGTCAGGAAAAATGCAAGGCATAGCTCCTTTTCTCAGTGCCGCTCTTTTTCTCTAGAGAGTTTGTTTTGTGCCATCCGGAAAGATTTGCACGAATTTCTTAACGACATCTTCATTATTAAAGTGTTTTTCGCAAATGAGATTATTCTCTTTCAGTTTCTCGCCTCCAGGAATCGCACTTTTCCACGAATCCAATACGCTCTGTTAAAACATACTCTGTTGAAAATATATATACCTGGATATCCAGGTGGATTTTCCATATGGATAATGTATATGGATTCCACGTGGATATTCCATATGGATATCTACATGGATGTCCATCTAGTTTTTTAAAAAGTCAAGACAGTTAAAAATTGTGTATGTGCCCGTTATGTATAGTTCATCTAAACATTAATGGAAGTACCATCCGGATGATAACACCTAAACTGGGATTGTGAGCTCCAAAATATTCACTTTTTTATTATTTTATAGAAATTAAAATTATTTGTGATGCTAGATAAATATTGATTTAAATAATTGATAATTAATGTGCATATTTTATTATCAATTATTTAAATCAATATTTATCCATAAATATTTTTATTTGCCTACATCAACATTAAAATATCTATTTATATGTATATAAAAAAATAATTCACGTATTGCCATAGTGTACAAATATTTTCTCACTCTTGTACAGAATTAAAAGTGCAACTTCTAGAATCTCAAAGTGATTGAAATTTGTGTAAATCAGATCTCGACGATAAGCATATATATGCACCATCACCTCACACAATAATGCATAACTAATAAAGGTTTAGATAACATTATATCTTGTTTCTTAAGTAAATTTTCTCTGGCCAAATATAAGAATAAAAATCATATAATTAATAATGGTATTGTAGGTGCTTTAAAAATTATTAGGTTATTTTTGAAAGTATATATAATTTATTTACTCTGTTCTGTGACATAAGTATTTATCTTAGTAATGCAAGAGATCAAAATTTTATGATTTATTTGCTAATTATCCAGTGCAAGCAATGAATTGTCAATTATATATTATCGGAACACTGCATTTTAATAAGTTATTAAAAAGATGCATATTTCTAGTAAGGAATACCCATGCAATATCAACTTTTTATTGCAAAAATGTCTTTCTTTTTATGCAAACTAACTCTATAAATCTGTTGGTGGTGAGTGTTGCACATAAACATATTGTTGTTAGGCATATAGTGGTATTTAAATCATATTTTAGCATTATAGACTGCTAAATTGATTTTTAGCATAGAGGCTTATGCTTGTGATATTATGGCACTTGTACAAGTACTTTGGGACTAAAAAAAGGTATCTCCAGGAATTTTTTGGTCAGGATCCGGATGATCGAACCCTCTCAAATCCTGATTTTAAGGTTTAAATGGCTTATAGGGTACGTATAACATATATATATATATATATATATATATATATATATTTTTTTTTTTAATAAAAATTTAAGAAAATTTTACAAAAAAAAGTATCTATATGTTATATCTAAAAAATGCTTCCCTGAGGAGCTATAAATTAATTAAATCATGCTAAAAATCCAAAAATTTCCAAAATTGACATCTTTGGCACCATGCCATTTTGGAATAAAGTAATTTAAAAATCTGAAAAAATTCAGGGGCATTGGAAACACTTTTTAGAACACATTTACCGCGGATTGCAGAAGAAAAAGATTTGGCCGTCTGATCTCACTCGTAACGTTCATGGTTTCTCTATTACAAAATAAAAGCAATTACTTTAGTTGCTTTATAGAAGCTCAGTTTTGATTCATTTTCATCTTCATTCGATGTACAACGATTTTTTTCATCTTACATCCTTCAATTAAACACGTCATCTTCACGACATTAATTGCACATAAGAACAAGACGAAACTGCAGGTACTGATGTTTTCGAACGAATAAAAACTTTGACGGCGATGCGTTCTCTATAGAGACTGCGAAATAACTGAAGACACGATGTTATGATTTTTAAGCCCTAATGTGTATTTCGCGGAAGTCAGAGTGCACTCGTCGCAAGTTTCGCGAACGCCAATTTCTCGGAAAATGTGGGGACAAAAAAGAGATTTTCGTAAGGAATAAAAGCGACTTTCTATTTTACTTATTTTTTATTACAACTTACCTCTATGCACGAAAATGATCAAAGCTCATACTTTAATTTAATAGTACGTGCTGAAAACTCAACAATAAGGACGACGTGTCAAATATATTTGCATCGTACAACTGTGAATGATTAAATATAAAATAAAATTACAGCAACGAAATGATTTTCTATTAAAAAGTAATTTATATCAAAAAAATCAAAGTACTGGATTTGAACCTCGTCCAAAATATCACCAGGCCGGCAATATAACACCACAGCTATCAGCTTCAATATCCTAAAATGATTTTACGTCGCATATGATCATCGCCCCCTGCGGGCCGGGCTTAAGTTTTGATTTAGTTTAAGTTTAAGCTTAAGTTTAAACATTTGTAGTTTATAAGCTGTACAAACATCTTGTTGTACGTTTAATCGCACAACCTGTTGTATATTGCGTAGCCCATTTATTTGGGTTTTAAACAATAGAAAAGGTAGCGGAATTAAACAAACTTCATTGTGTGTTCCCATGTTAAAATGTATTTATTATTAATTAATGATTATTTGTTAATCTATTTTTCAGTCATAATAGTCAGATAATTGCTGCGCATAACGGCATAACTAGCAAGCAGTCGATAACGTGATTTTGAAATCGTTAGGCTCCCGATAGATGGCGCTGAAATCAGCGAGGGTTCAGTGGTCTCGCTATCTCTGGGGGAAAAGTCGCCCCAGTTTCTGGGTACTAAGTTGCTTCTCCTTCTCTCTTACTCCATGGAGTGCGCGCCGAATTTTTATTGGTGTAATTCGGTATTATCAACTAACAATCACAAATAATTAAAGTTTATCACTTTTAATTGCGTTATAAGTAGTTTCAATAATTTGCTTTAAATATGATCAAAAACGATAAAATTATGTATTATTTGCGATTTTAATACTGTACATTAAAAACGATTAAAATGATTTTTATTATAATACACCATTGCAATCAGTGATACGTTCGTAATTTGCCCACACCATTCAGACTTGAATCTAACCTCAAAAACAAGTGATGTGGCGCTTAATGACTCGGCTAAA
>JAZHPH010001043.1:0-14799 GCA_037356405.1 Nasonia oneida | reverse complement strand
TAAAGGTGGCACGTATAGAGAAAAAGTAGCACAAATTTGTCAGTATATCATATAGTATCATAAATGTGTCATAAATAGTCGTGCAACAGCAAATAATCTTTTTTTTTATTTTTATTTTTGACAGGTATTTCTAGACTAATTAACTGGTTTCGGTGATTTTCAGCATATTTTTTTTTTACTTTTTTTTAATCAAATATCACGTCGACAGTGACGAATTACGTAGAAAAGTATACAATTTTAATACATAGCAAAATCACGCCATTGATAAATAACTATATGCATATGATAATATAAAAATTTCACGTTGCTTACTAGATAATAATGAGATCATATTTTTCTATTTGTTTACTAAAATTTTAGCGTCTTCATTTTCATGATAATCAGTGACTGAATAATCAATTTAACTTGGCGGCAAAAATTTAGAAAAATTAGAATTTGAAAAAATTAAAGCATGAAAGGCAAAAATTAAAAAAAACTGAAATTATGAAATCAAACAATTTTTAAAACGAAAATGTTGAATTGAAATATTACACTCTAAACCCAAAGTTGAAAATCTGGAGGTCAAAAGTTTAAAACCTACATTTTAAACTTTACGAAATATTAAAAGCAAGAGATTAATTTACAATGCAATTTGATTTTTGTAAAAAGATTGAAATCAGGCAATTAAATCATGCAACGTTTAAAATCTATAAATTAATCTCTTAATAGTTAAAGTTTAAAGTTTGACTTTTAAACGTCTATAAAGTTTAAAATGTAGGTTTTAAACTTTCTACTTCCAGATTTTCAACTTTGGGTTCAGAGTGTAGACAATAACAAGAGTTTAGAGTATTTCTATTTTAAATTTAGAATTAAGCATCTTTTTTTTTTTTACTATCATAGCTTTTTATTATTTTTAGTTTCAAAATTTTACCTTCCATTATAAATCAACGCGTAATTTACCTGTTTCAAATATTAATTATTTAAAATTTTTACTTCTACCCCTATTAGAAATTGACATTAGGAAAAAAGATCTTAACAAAACATGTATTTTATCACTATTGCAATATATGTTTTAATATACAATGTTAATATCGCAATAATTGCTTACCGGTTCATCGTAATTCCTTCTGTGTTCAGGATGATCATAAGGATAATATGGATCCCGCAAAGCAACACCTTTAAACGGGAGCTTAGGATAGTCGCCATAACCAAGTCCATCATCTGGATACGCTTTATATTCATCTGGATGCAAATTATATTTTTCTGCAGCAATCTTACGTTCTTGTTCAGTTTTTGGGTATGGCTTTGCTATCCAATCTTTGTTCCAGTCTATAAAAAATAGTATAAAAATACTTTTCATCAAAAAATATCTACAAATCCCTCTTCCATAAAGTATTAAACATTTTTTTATTTATATTAATGGAAAATAATACTTTTATTAACACTTTGTAATTTCAGTAACTTCTGGTTTACTTCCGGTTCACTTTCAGTCGACTTCCGATCTACTACCGGTCAACTTCCGGTTTACTCCAATCCCTAAGGGGTAGTTTTGGGGATGAAGTAAACTTATAGCCAGAAACTACCAGATACATTTTAATATAATAGAGGAAGAGGCTATTAAAAACTGAACACATAACTTAGCAACAAAACTAACAATAATTAACGAATACAATTGTTTTGCAATTTTTAATGTTTAGAAGAAATTTAAAAAAAACACGTTATTTTTGTCAATCAGCTCAAAAATCTTATCAGTTTTGTTAGGATATACTTGCTGAACCTGTAAAGTTTTAGGGAACAATACGAGTACATTCGAGAAGGCTCGTGGTAACCATTTTTGGATAAATATTAACTTTTTATTTTTTACGTAGAACTTAAATTAAAGAAAATTAACACTTTACTTCAATCAAACAGCTTCAAAATTTAATCTGTTGTTCGCTAGGTTATGCTCGATGAATCTGTAAAGTTTTAGCAAAAAGTATAAATGGATTCGAGTTATCGTGGTAAGTATTGTTGGCCAAATATTAAATTTTTTAATGTGTACGAAGAAATTAGAAAATACTTCACTGTAATCAAACAGCTTCAAATTTTTATCAGTTATTCATTAGGTTAAACTCGATGAATCTGTAAAGTTTCAGCAAAAAGTACAATTGCGTTCGGGAGTTATGATAAAGAATTTTGTTGTCTTTAATTTTTTTATGTTAAAACATATTTATTTTTAAACGCACTTTATTTCAGTGAATCGGTTCCAAATTCAATCAGTTCTTTGTTAAGTTATACTTGATGAACCTGTACAGTTTCAGCAAAAAGTACAGTTGCATTCGGGAGGTACAAAAAAAAATCTATCAATTTTTTAATAAAAAAAAAAAATTCTTAAAAATACGCTTCATGTATGTGAATCAGCTTTAAAATTTAATCCGTTATTTATTAGATTATACTTGATGAGCATGTAAAGTTTCAGCAAAAAATATAAATGCGCTATCGAAAAATAAGAAGATATCGAAATTTTTGCCATCACAAAGCTTTCTCTTGGAGGAAGCAAAAGTCTCTTTAAGACCAATTATTTCAACAATAGGATCGCCTACATATTTCTTAACAAAAAGCTTATTTCAAATTTTACAAGTTAGTTTCAAAAAACTTGTCTCATATGTAAAAAATAGCTATGATTTCATAGATAAAACAGAAAATATAACAGTTCCATCGAACCACCTCTTAAACAGTCTAGACCTAAAATCGCTTTATACGATGAAACGGTCACGACTCTTCTTGGTCTTGTGTGCGTATATGATTTTAGTTTTTAGAGAAGAGCAGTAATCATTTACTAATCTGCGTCGTTATTATGACGACAGACCATAAATAGAAATTTGATTCTATGTTATAATATATTGTTATAATAAGAGAGGTCCGGGATACCAGGTAATGGAAGGATATTACAATAATAAAGGTTTTGTTATTTCGTTTCAATAACCAAAATAAATATTTTTTATAAATAGTGTTTTTAGATAGAATATTGTGTGAATTGCAGATATTCTTTGTAACAGAGAATTTTATGTCTAATACTGTATAATTTTCAGTTATTTTTGCAAGACTCATCAAATTTTGTTTAATGCCTTCAACGTAATAGACATTTTTTATATGAACACATTTTGGATTATAATAATTTTTAAAATAAGTTTTAACAGTACCTATTTTGGTTGCTTTTAACATTTTACCGTCTGGTAATTTTACATTAATAGGATTTTTCAAATCTACACATTTATCAAAGAATTTATCATTTTTTATAATATGATCTGTGCAACCACTATCTAACAACCAATTTATTTCATTACAATTCTCATAATTTTCATTATACCCCGATACATGATTTATCTGACTTATTTTATTATCTCTACTAGACTCGAGAGTCGAAGTAGAAGATAAATAATTTGTCTTTGGTTCGTCGCGTACCTGCGTAATCCATGATTCGGATGAATAGTTGCCCCGTTGCTCGCTTGAAGATTCACTTCTGGGTTGACCTTGTCCTCTGCCTCGGCCACAACCTCTGTAGTTTCCACCTCTGTTGTAGCCGCTTTGATGACCTCGTTGACCTTGACTGGATTGAGCACCTCGTCCTCGGTTGCTCTGCTGTGGTGGTCTCGTGCATGCATTTTTTGTAGTGTCCAACTTTTCCACAGTTGTAACATTTGCCTTCAAACTTGGTTGTAAAAGTACTTACATTACTCTTTTTATCAGAATCGTTTTTTGTATAATTTTTTTCTTTAATTTTTGATTTGACATAGTCTACTGTCCTTTGATCTTCTGGAATGACATCAATGAAATCTCCTAGCTGTAGCTTGGTGGTAGTGCTCGTATTAAATACCTCATCTTCTCTGTTTCCTCTAGTTTTCCACCAGCCGCCTTGAACTCGTTCACGGTTTTCTCGAATTCTGCGAAAAAATCGTCTACTTGATCAAAATTCTTCAATTTTACTTCTTCCAGCTTTCCTCTTGATTATTTGTAGCGACGTGGATTGCGTCGAATACATTTTATCGAATTTTTCCATCATGTCAAATGCTGATTTACATTCACCAATATATTCTAATTGTTTATCGGATACAGTGCTTATTCTTGTTTTTAAATCCATTTTCTTCCAATCTGTTTCTTTATTTTTGTATGCAGCAGTTATTTTACTAGTTGCAGGTTCGTTACACTTTTTATATTCTAATAAAATCATTAACCTTATTTTCTATCTGGAGTAATTTGCACCATCAAAAACGGGCATCATGATATCTTCAACTTTAGCTTGCTTCGCCATTTTAATTTCTTTTGCACTTATATTGTTGTATACTTGATTTTTTAATACAATAATTTTCTTCAATTATTTCAAAAATATTTTTCTAATCGGATTTCTTATATTTTCTTTCCAAAGAGCATCTTTAGTTTCTAAATTGTGTTGTGGATTCACTTTTTGCTTTAGCCACAAAAACATGTGCTTAACCTCAAAATTGCCATGTGCTCTATACTAGCACGTCACCACGTTTTTCACTTGCCGACTTTAATCCACTGACATCGCACTTAAATCTTGATTAATTTTCAAAATCTTTTTATTGTATAGTACCTGACGACTTTATCTTCGTCACTGAGCTTATATTTTTCTTCTTTAACCTTTCTTGACCAGTTAATCTTCAATTGAAAATTTTTCTTTTGTCGACTGACGTTTCGACACAAAAGTTCGAATTTTCATGCTTCACAAACATATTATATTATATATAATATTTTTTTTTTCCAGACATTTTCTCCTTGAATTTCACTGCTCAATTTTTCACTATGCGATTTCACTTTGTTAACGATAACCGTTAACTACTTTTCCACGTGGCTCTTCTTCTAACCTCTAAATTTTTGAATATCCCTCACATGACTCCGAGAGTCGATGTGCGGGATAGAATAATGATACAAACCATGGACTGTTACCATGTTGGAAAGGATGTGTGGATTAAATAATAATATTTTGAGGTTTAAATAATTATATATTGAAAGGCTTGAGAGCCTAGTCGGCAGTACATCCGCTCTACTCGGATTCTTACAGGCAAGAGAGAGTATAGTACAGTGTCGCATAGTCTGACTCCACGAAGCTGAGTATACAGTATAGTATGCGCTTAGAGTATATACGCGAGACATGCGCATTATGCTCGCGTTCAATCGAGCTTGTCTCGTTGCACCAAATCGTTGACAACCAGTAGATGGCCGACGAGTACCGTTTTAAGTATTACGTCTGTATAAATTTACATATTATAACAACACTATCCAGAACTGCCAGAACAAGCATTTACATATCCAGGGTTGTATCCAAGTGGTAGAAGCATCCAGCTACGCAAGCCAGCAACCAATAGCTGTAAACATATAGTTTCAGGGTGCCAGCAAGGTCAGACTGTGAAATCTAGCTCCAGAGTCGTATTTAGATAATTTAAGTGCCCAGATACGCCAACCAGCACCACCAGGTAGTGTGAATCAAGTACCAGGGTCGTCCTGAAGTAGGTTAAGCAGCCGGGAATGCCAACCAGCACTCCAGGGACGTTTACGGGTAAGTGTAGCAACAAAAAACGTCAATCAGCACTGCCAAAGAGCGAATATCCAGGATCAAAATCATATGCAGTTTCTGAGTCATCTCTAAGTAGTTCCTCACTAAGAGACCCGAGAAGAAACATTAATTTAATTCTAAAAGTAGATAATACAATTGAAGATTCATTAATTTGTGAAGAAGGTATCGAGGCACAAGCAGCGATGGTCACTCTTCATCCAGACTGCGACCAGGAAGAGAGTATCAACGCAGTAGTAAAAGCAGCAGGAGTACTAAAAAAAACAAGGAATAATCTCCAAGCGATAACTGAAGTTTCTTGCTGGTGTTGCATATTTTTCTCTTTAGCAGCACTCGCAATGAGACAAGACTACTTGAAAATACATACGTCGCACACACAGGCGTCGATGCAGCACTTTTAATAGTAAACTAACACTACTGCATCACGTCATTGTTGCCGATATGTAAATACTTCTAATAACGCCAAGAAGTTTAACCGAGCAAAATATTTTGCGATAAACAAAAGCCAGGATGCCGCTCTAAACGTCAAAACATACACGGCATGCGGCTGCGTGAACGTGTTGTCAGCCGGCCGTTAGATCGATGCGCACAACATAAGCGCAATCATCCAACTCCCTTCACTAGAGCTACGGCCAGATTCAACAAATAGCTGTTCGGCTACGCCTGGATGATAATAAATCTTCTTTTTTTTCGAATTACGCAAAACCAGGTCATCGTTACCCTTCATTTCCTTTTTTTATATCTCTATACAAAGTTTCAAGTCGATCTGTCAACGCATGTAAAAATGGCATTCAAAAGAAATTTGCAGTATGTGAATTGCTACAGCTACTAATTTTTGTTCGAATGCCATTTATTAATGCGTTCATATTTTTATTTAAGACTTTGCATAGTAGTAGATGGTTACGAGAGGGAGGGCAACGATGTCTTGGTTTTGCGTAATTCATTATACTTATTTAGTTTTAAGTAATTTTCTACCGAGTACTCGTACTATCGCCTCGGTCAGTAAAAATTGACTTTGACATCCCCTTAAAGCTTACTATTTAGGCACTTCTAGCGATGTTCGTGGGGATGTACAATAAAAAGCGGCACTAATATCTAGCAGGAAAAACATTGAGACGATCGCTCTAATAGTAGATAGCTATAAAATTATTTTTAAGCCGTCCATGTGTTTGCCTCGGCTTAGCGAAAGTGTGCAGGCTCTCTTCTAACAAAGGGGCGCCAGACGACCCAATCGTCAAGACCGCGAGGTCTTTTTCTTACTTCTGCATCACTGAATCTTCCCGCAGCTCAGTCGTGATAATGTTTAGAGCGGGGGGGGGGGGAGTCCTTGGTCAGTAGAGGAGGCGGAACAGAGGGAAAAATTACGCAGAACTCAAATGGTTTATGCTGTGACTGTCTTATTTATTTATGTCCTTCATTTCACGCTTACAGCATATTTTACTCAACACTTTAGATACACCGAGTCCTCGCAAAACCAATAGAATTCGATAAACCGCCGAAAACTGCTGAATTTTTGTCCCGAAGCCGAACTCATTTACCTAAGTACTCATATATACGGTCGTACGAACCCCCAGGAACTCCTCACGAAGCGACACTCCGGCCAAGCTCGTGCATCAGGCGATGCTCTTTCGCCTGTCCCCGGACGACTCCTTCGCATTTATCCGCCGCGCTCACCACCTCGCTAAGTCGTACTTGGAAAGTCCAGACGTGGCCGACGCTGTCGCTCTCGCTTGCACCAGGTCGTCACAGGCACGCGCCGGCCGTCTAGTCCAACTAACCAATATGCACTTTTTGCTTAATACTTTCCGAATTGAACAACACTACCCGGTGATATACTTTTGCCTTTAAAATCTCCGATTTTCGCATTAAACCAAAAGATAAACCCACTTTAGTGAACACCAAAAAACCGGGAGACAAACTTGCGAAAAACCATAAATCTATATCTCGATGCGCGACACAAAGAAAACAAAAAACCGACACAAAACTAACATGAAACAAACACGAAACTCTCTTTAAACCGAAACCCGTTCAAGTCGCCTCAACCAGGAGTTTCGGCGGCACGCCTGACCGCGAAGAAGATTTCAGAGGAGAAAAACCCCTGACCTTTGTTTGAGTACGTAGATGGACACGTCCGTCCCGGACCAGAGCTGGTAAGAAAGAGCGCGAGCGCTGCTCCTTGTTCGAACTAGTGCATAAATTTGTTTTAAATATCTTTAGAATAGCATCAAGTTTGAGCTACAGGTGCGGAAATTATTGTAGCACCTTTCCCTAAACCTATCCGACCCCTAGAAACCACCCCTACCGAACCACAAGCAGATTAATCGCTTCCTTTATTCTTAAAATAATTCAGTTCCACACCAGAAGCCAGCTAACCACCTAAATACCTACCCTTAACCCACTTAACCCCCATCATACCACCTAACTACGTACCCCTTAACCCCTAGAAACCACCCCTACTAAACCACAAGCAGGCCAACCCACCTAACCCAGGGAACAGCGAGTTTAATCGCTTTATTTATTCTTAAAATAATTAGGTCTTAGACCGTAAGCCAGCTAACCACCTAACCACTCACCCTCCTAACCTCTAGAAACCACCCCTACTAAACCACAAGCAGGCCAGCCTACCTACCCCTGGGAACAGCAAGTTTAATCACTTTTTTTTTAAATAATTTAGCCCTACACCAGAAGTCAGCTGACCATCCAATCCCTAATCCCTAACCTAACTGGAAACCCGTTAACTCCAAGACCCACAAAATCCAAAACTCATTCACTCCAAGATCTGCCAACCCTAATACCAATTAACCCGAAGATCCATGAACTCCAAAACCCATAAACCCCGAGACCCATAAACTGTTAAACACATCAATCTCAAAAACTATAAACCCAGAAACCCATAAATACCTATCTTGCAATCCATTATTTTCAAAAACGGTCCTTAATTTGTATGAGCTCATAAACTTTGAGTCCCATAAATCCGAAAATCTATAAACCCAATTTAACAGTCAAAGACTGTATATGATTTTTTCCAATATAACATGGTTTAAAAAAAATTTTATTCATGTCGATTTTTAACATTGAAATCATTTAAGATTTGTTTGGATAATGTTTGGAGCGAAGAAATCGTGTCCTCGAAACTTGAACTTCAAAGTGTCACAGTTTAAATTTAAAAAAAAAGGTGAAAGCACATAAAATGGCGGCTAACACGGGAAAATCGTCAAAAATTTCCAGAATTCTTTACTTGAGAAAGATAGACTTTAGAAAAAAATTTACTGAAAAAAAAAAGTTCTTAGAAACGATTAAACTTGCTGTTCCCTGGGTTAGGTAGGTTAGCCTACTTGTGGTTTGGTAGCAATGGGGGTTAAGTGGGTTAGTGGTAGGTATTTAGGTGATTAGCTGGCTTCTGGTGCAAGGTTTAATTATTTTAAGAATAAAGGAAGCGATTGAACTTGCTATTCCCTGGGTTAGGTGGGTAGTGCTTGTAGTTTGGTAGAGGTAGAATGATTTCCGTAGCTCAAACTTGATGCTATTCTAAAAAAATTAAAAAATATTCATATACGATTTAAAATGACTCGTGGCTGGAATTTTGTCTCAGAAAGCCTCTTACAAAAATCGTGGTTCCTCAGGACGCAGTTGGCGTGATAGATGCTGTATCTGAGATCTGTCTCGTAAATTTCTAAAAACAACAATATATTGTGAGTTCAGGGATATGTGACGTTATTCTCCACCCTGATGAAAGATGTTCTGTGTGATGAATATCACCGAGAGCGACTAATGATTGGATGCCTTCGAGAAAATGTCGACTATACTACCATTGGACGACGATTCACGCATTATATCATCAATGATTACAAGTTTAGGACGAGAATCATTAGCGTAGTCAGTAGTCTGGAGCAAGCCCTCACGAAATTCCACGTTCTTGCCGTGAAGATCGTTATAACCTGCCTGCCACTCTGCGTAGTAGATAATGATACGCTCAATTCGGGTAACACACATACGTTCGAGATCCTTGAAGAACTCTTTTACAAACACCGTTTTACCAAATCCTGTTGGACCACACAGCATAGAGGTAAATGGATGTTTCATCGTGTATCCATAATAGCTATTGACACAATCACGTGTCCGTTGCCTTACTTTACCCTTTACATGGAACCTCGCGCGATTATACTAATACTTACATAAGTACAACCAATCAGATTAGCATGGTGAGAAAGAAAGAAAAATTTTTCCTCGTTGAGGACTGCCACAATCTTCGAGCCAAAACGTGTCTTGACTTCTTTCATTGTCAGTGACGTCACCATATGATGACGGTCAATCTCCAGCTCGGATATTTTCTTCGCGGGAAGGTAGCCGCCGCTAGCAATTTTGTTAAGGCCTTCTAAATCCATTTAATATAATATACAATAATATTATTATTATATTATTCGAGTGATAGTAATAATCATTATTGATGTACATACTTTGTTATTCAATCAAAAAATCCCTTTTAACGTTTTGTCGTGTAGCTGGTCAAATACTGTTAATTTTAAGAGTGAACGCTTTTACTTGGATATAGATGTACCCGCTGCTAGCGCCATCGTTGCTCTACCACCACCACCACCACCTCCACTGTCGTCAGTACAAACAGCCAATCAGCTTGGTGGTTACGAATTATGACCAATCAGGTTGATGACGGTGTGTCGTGCTCATTCGGAAAGATGCTCGGCCAATAAGCAGCTCCTTTGATAACGCCATCTGTGTACAGGGTTTCGATGTATGCCAGTGTAAATCATCAGTTGTCGCTGACTCACTATTATAACCGTATGGGTAGCTTTTATGTAGCCTCACAAATCTTCGTTTCCCATATACAGGCTTACATGTTTTGGTCTCATCCTGAGTAATAACGTCGTGAAATTCCCTTCTACGTATAGCGCTGTTAGTCAGCAGTATTTCCATGTTTGGAGAAGTTATCGAATCGTATCAAAATTGACTAGCTGACTATTCGTGTAGTTCAGACGAATACCTTTTACCTTGCACACGCAGTCCTCTTCATCGTTTGGTTTTCTACATTTGTACGCGTAAAATTTTGGATCCCCGATAGAAAGCTCGTGATGTATGTACCAACACCTTTGTCGGCTAACTCATCCGTCAAACTACCCAATGACGTACCAATTGGTAATTCATACTCGCCACTTTCCCCATTGCTAACATAAAATACTGAATCAGTGTCATAATAGATGGCTCGAGGTCCCAAAGCATGCAGATATTCGAACAGTTTGAGACGTGCTTGTGCCGTTGTAAAAGCAACAAGGACCACATTTGTCATCGACGATGATAGAAAAGATGTCAGAGCCTCGTCTCTGTAGCACCAATTGACGTAGAGGGTTTCGTCGTTAACAGGTAAAATACGTTAACCTCTAGCTCGGAACAGGTAAGTAAATTTATCAAAGTCTCTAGATTGTTTACAACAAGCGTTTTCGTGAAGTTTTCACGCTGACCAAACTTCCCCCACAGAGAGTTTAAACAGAGTTTTTCCACGGATCGTAAACTGAAATTTAAACGTATATCATCTTTATTCAAACTTATTCCCTCGCCGTGTTCCGATTCTTTGATGTAGCGCTCCCTGTCTTCCTCTGTGATGCAGTCTGGTGGGTAGCCCAACGCTGCAACCTTTTGAGTAAAGAACTCGTTGATGTATTCAGCAAAAATACAACTTTGACGTTCCCTCTGGTTGTACCGGGTCTTTTCGTATTGCCAAATTTCATAAACAGCTTTGACAACTTAGCCTCATGTGACAGCCACTTTCACTTTTTCCGACACCCATGTTCCTTGCAAAAGGCGCACTTTAGGATCTTTATGAGGACAGTCATCTTGTATCATTTGTTCGCAACATGTTCGGCACAATGGAAATATCAATTTGCCATGCATTTTTACTGGCAATAAAAGATGATATAAATTTTGCGGCGGTAATATATCGGACGCAATCAATCTATTTACTTCTGAAATGTCGTTTTGGGGACCTATCAACTGCCCACACTCCTCTTGCCCGACATAAATTTTCGGGTGACCAATGGGGTAGACACCACGTTTACAAATAAATGGATAAATTTGCTCTGTTCTTGGCCCTGATAATCAAACACCTTGACTGTGATACCTGTGCGTCCGCCGAAAAATGCATCTCGTAGATTGTGGTTTTCGTCTTACATTCACCACATTTTCACGAGTAAAATGACGTAGTTCCTCATTTTGCGAGATCTCATGATTAAACTGACACTCCCATTTTCCAATTAACTGATAATTGGCTGACCTCAATCTATTACTTATCCCCAATGTTCTTTTGTATCTTTCATCCATCGACTCACCACTCGCTAATTTTGTATCTGTATTTATTCTATAACATTGGGGACACCCGTGTTATAGAAAACAGCCGTGAAACTGTAACACTATACCACGGTGATTATCCTTGCCTTGCGGTACACAATAACCATCAACCACGATATTTTCTGGTAGTCTTTTTTCCTGTCCTCACCCCGCATGCTCGATGTTACGATGAAGGACTTGCTGCTCCACCCAGGTGAGCCAGTGTATAGCAATTTCAGATTGATTGTCAGTCAATCTGTAACCATGAGGTGGTATAATACCAATTTGATCCTTTTTGAAGAATTTCTTTCTAAACACTTGCATGCAAGAAGAGGCTATAGGTGTGCATTCAGTGAAAGGATCTACATCGAATTCCATGAAGGTTCTGCGGAAAGCTAAGCAAGCCAATCTTAAAATGGTCACATCTTGTTTACAGTATTTTAAAATTTCTCTTTGGAAATTAAACACGAATCCATCTTGCACTTGTTCATCGTACCACTTTAAAAATTGCTCTCATTCCCTGCTACTCATTGTATCTGGAGTATATGAGTCAAGGGGCGGTAGAGGACCTTCGTAAATCTGATTTTCCACAGTATTGAATAAATGCGGGAAAATACCTTCTCCATTTCAGGTAAACCGTAGGCTTTCGGTGAGCTGCTTAGAGGCATGTGAAAATAATTTAAACTATCAATAAACTTTGTTCGTGTAACCTCCATTGAAATTATTTTTGAGCCATTCATGACAACTGATGGTACGACTCAATCTTGGTGGAATTTCTGAACAACATATTTAAATATAAATTCCGCGTCGAATCCTTGAGAATTATATGCTATGCATATAACCTGAGAAAACGCAGCTTCCTACATAATTATCTATCGATTGCTGCTGAAGATCTGAAGCCTACTCTGCACCACACATCGTATGAATGTACGGATCTAGAACTTTCGCAATTTTCAATGCTTTACGCAAAACTTTTACTAAATGTGTCACACTTGCTCGAATCATTCTATAAAAAAAGATGTTTTGACTATCCAAAGGAAACTGGCAAGACCCTCGAGCGGATCTCTTTAGATACTCTCTCGATGCAGAGTAAACAGTGGGGATACAGTGCAAAATCCCACGCTCTTTTTTTCGCTGATACTGCTGATAGAAGACAATTTATTTTTGACTCATTCTGCTTACTCACAGTCAGGTGTACATATTTTTTTTCAGAATTTGTTTTGCAAAGGCTTCTTAGAATGACACCAGCGAGTCCTCATATTTACAGGCGAGATAAAAGCTAAAAAAAAGAAAGTTTAATGCAAGGATTTCTTAGAATGATTAGTAGAGAGGCATTCGTTCAATAATTTCTTTTAAAAAATTAAAACGCCGACAGCCCGTGCAAGTGTTGAATACGGACAAAAGTGTTCCTGTGTACATTAAGGGGGCCTAGGTTAAATCCTGAAAAAACAAAAAAATATTCGTCTGATTAAATTTTTTTCTTTTCAAGTAAATTATAAAGCAAAAAATATCTAGTGAAAATATTTACAATATACATTATTTCTACCAATATATATTCTACCATATATATACCATACAAAATCACTGTCCAAAATTCAAGACATTTTACTATATAAATAAGTGTTTTTAGTCACTTGCCACGGCTTTGTGAAAGATTCGCACCGTCTTTTTTACTCTACCCGTGCTTAAAATATACCTTAAACATGCCCCCTCAGGCTTAATGATAGACATTTTAAAAAAATATTAATTAAATGTTGTTAGCAACAAGTACAGTGTGAAAAATCTACACTATATTAAAACACTAAAATGAGCAATTATGTAAAAATTCACCGGAACTAGTGAATCATTCCCGGATGATAATTACTTTATGATAGATATGTGGTACAAACATAAATACATAATCCTACTGAAAAAAAATCAGAATTAAGTACACTTTTTCGACAAAGAATGATTCACAAAAAGTGACTGGGTCATGAAACATTTCACATAAATTACGTATCGGTATAAAATAATAATAAATATTTATATTTATGTCTTTTTTTTGGTAGTTGATTAGAAATAAAGTATATGTATACATATATCAAAAACGCAGTAAGATTGGTCCAGATGTGTCGGATGCTGTAAATGATAATCTTTTTAGAGAAATATGGCAAATATGTTTACTGGTATTTATAATCTGAATTATTTTTTAAATCATATGCGCCAGATAGATACATATGTATGTTTTACATATATCATTAGTAGTGATCTTGGGATTCGGTCCAGATGAAAGGGATGCTGCGAATAATCATCTGTGCAGATATGATCTGGGTTTTTAAAGATATCTGTTTGTAAATGAGAAATGATGAATGCTTTATGTATTCGCGCATATCACAAGACGTAATCTGCAGATTTGGTCTGGATGAAAGGTGCGACTCTGTGCCTCCCAACACAGGTGCGCAACACTTGACGCCTCGTACGCGCCAAGATTTTTCGTTAATCTCGGGATTTAATGTAATCGCCGACGTTTGGGAGAACGTGGAGGAAAGAAGGAGGAAGTAATCACACAATTTATTAACTTGTATTGCACGTATATTTATCCCAGCCCTTCCTTACAGCGTGGTGGCCGTAGCCGCCCACACACAATAGCCACGCAGGGCTCGCCGTCACACCTCTACTCTCATATACGCGCGCACGCCTCGAGTCTCTCGCCTCTGACGTCGCGCAGTCTGACCCGTCTGCGCTCTCTCTCTCACACACCCGAATTTCGGCTCGGCGCGACCAGCTCGAGTAGCGATACGGCCGGCGCGCTCGTTCTCTCTCTCACTCTCTCTCTCTCTCTCTCTCTCTCTCTCTCTCTCTCCCGCACGGATACTCGCGAGCACAGCGCGCGCTCACGGCAGCGTTGTCGGCCGAACCAACGCGGCCCCCCC
>JAZHPH010001042.1:0-14723 GCA_037356405.1 Nasonia oneida | reverse complement strand
TCACTCCGATACGTCGTTAATTTTTGGACGAGACTCGAAAAAAAAAACTGGAAGCACCCTTTGATCCCGAGTGACGTTTGGAATTCAATAGGTCTGGTGGCGCGCGTGGGTGTATTCGGGGAGAAGGGTTGCTCTAAAGAATTTATACAGCGGGGGCTTTTCCAACGCCGGCGTCCTGATACACAGCGAATATAAACGATTCGATACGCCTTTAGAGGGGTCATTCCCGTATTCCCTTCACTTAATTTTATCGATGAAATATATCTCATGTCTCGCTCGCCCAACTTGACACTCGTCGACGTTATCGTCGTTGTGAAACACACATTCGTTCGACCTGTCGGGATAACACGTGCTGCGGTTGTTTGTTTTTAATTTTCCTTATAAATAATAACTTTTCTTTTTCGCTTATATACTCCGCTAATACGATCAAAAGCATCGTCGCTCGTAAAGCCAATAAAATTTAATCTCCAGCCATCATCATCATGAGGCTCGAAGCTCCATTAAAAAAGAAAAAAACAACGCATTAGAGAGAGAGAGAGAGAGAGAGAGAGAGAGAGAGAGAGAGAGAGGGAGAGAGAGAGAACTACATATCCATCGAATGCGAATACCGCAGACGAACCGCGCGCGCAGCTCGGAACTTCATTAATTCAAGCGACGCGCTTTGCTTTGATCGAGCCGATTTTTATATAACGGCGTATACACACACACACACGAACGCTGCACTATAAAACGTTCCACGTGAGTCATCGCGCCCACCGACGTTTGACAGCCCCCGAGACGCGCGGCGCTAAGCGAAAAGAAGAAGAAGGAAAAGAAGAAGACGGAAGAATTCCGGCTGTGCCGAGAGAGAGAGAGAGAGAGAGAGAAGAGTGAGATTAGTAAATCCACATTATTAGCTTTAATGAGCCCGGGGCAGCAGCCGCGACCACCGCCAATGTTGCCCGAGGGCCGCGAGCGCCGGGTTCCGAAATTCCCGCTGTGTAGTATGGGTCTATAGGTCGCTTTCCGTGTGTCCAACTGGAACAGGCGGTCGTTCAAGTTTTCTCGGTGTTGAGGTCACTTCTGATGTGAATTTTCAGGGGGTGTAGTGAGAAGAGGTTGAGAATCGACGAATCGTAAAAAGTAGCAGGAGAAAAGCTCGATTCGCCCGTACAGTGTAAACTCAACCGCAAACGGAAAGCCCCAAGTGCAGGCACACGCGGAAGACATAATGTGCAGAGGCGGCGGCGGTCCGATAGCCGCTCGCTCTCTCGCAGGGTGGCCCGGAATATACTATTACTATTAGCCGATCGTCGACCCGTGTGCTCTTCGAATTCCCTTATATATAACCCTTCGCACTATATATATACGTATACCTCACCTCTATATAATACTATACAGTATATTAGTAGAGCAGAGAGAGAGAGAGAGACTGACCGACGGCCGTTTCACTCTCGACGCGAAGGACACACATCGAGAGCTGTTCATTTGCATATTATATTCTCCGCGGCGGGGCGACATGTGTTCCGCGCGCAACATTTTTTCTCGAATATAAATAAAATGCGCGCGAGAGCGCCGGGATTGAGACGTTAGGTCGATCGACTGGACGAGATTAGAGGATACGCTGCTGCGCTTGTATTACTTCATTAGTGCAGTGTGTGTATAGCTTCGGTGGGAAATCGAAAGGTTAATGTTGCATTTTTGTGTTATATCTGTGTTTATTAGGAAATAGCTGAAATTCGCACGTCGGCGATTTGTAATATTTTACACACATAGGTGTCACTGTGTAATCGCACCTCTCGAGGCTATACACAGCGAGATAAGCATCGGCCGGAAAATTTATCGCCCAAAGTCTGCGCACAGCATTTATATTCAAAGAGAAAAGCCATTCGCGTTATGCAAGGATAATTGACAGGAGTAACCCTCGTCGTTTGTCACGTCGCGCTAACAAGAAAGTACGAGTCCGCAGCATCATCCAACTTCGTGATTCCGCACTAATATTCATCGAAACTCCCACACTGTATACACTCACAATGTTTCAATTCGCGCAACGTCCTCGAATTGCATCACTCAATTTTGCGGTGAGCCGTCTCTTTCTTCTCTATAACGCAGGTGCTCGCGTGCGCGAGAAAACACTCGCGGCTCTTATATCCGGTCGTTAACGCTTTTGACACACATACAGCGTATAAATGCTTCGAAGCGATTACAGTGGCAATGAATATAACTTACGCGTGCGTAACAATAGCAATCGATATCCGGCCGAGAGGAGATGGGTTTTCGGAAAAAATTTCGCAACATTACAGCGCCATCTTGTCACCGCGGCGCGTCGTCATCGGCAATGGACAATTAGCGCCGGACAGGTGATCGGCGTGTGTACGTGCGCTCACCCCCTCTCGCGCTGAATTTCACCCCCACTCCTCGCTCTTATCGGCTCTCGATCATCTCTTTCAGGCTTCGAGAGAGTCGCTCGCGATAAATAACGAGCTGTCCGCCGGGATCCGCTGGAGCGCGAGTAACCCGACTAGAGTTTCTCGCCTGTCGAGCATGAAAACATCCCACGTGGAATATTATGCCCGCGCGAGCGATCGGTCCCAGCCTCGCTCTCTCGAATATTACTCTTCATCGAATTCGATCTATTAATTAAGCTGTCCCGTCTATAGTGTGCTAGAGCTGCTCTTTTATACATAGACGCACTCGCGGAGCTGAAAATAGTTTTTAGAGCAGAATAGTGCGTGTAATTAATATGGATTTTGAAATACAGCGTTGTGGGTTAAGGCGAGCCATATACTCTCGTTCTTTTTTTTTAACGGCCGAGTTGCGGAATTTTTACGACTCCATCAAGCCTGTCCTTATCAGCGTTAATTGCGACGTGTCTCGGCCTTATTCTCCTTCGGGATCGAACGACGACGTTTTTTTCTCTCGTCAAATCGGGGAAAATGACTAAACGCGAGAGATCCGATTTAGTACCACTTTTTGTCCTCCTCGGCTTTCTCTCCCTACTACCGGTATACGACATAATCATCCGGTTCTCTCTCTCTCTCTCTCTCTCTCTCTCTCTCTCTCCGAAGCGATAGATAAGATCGATGCAAATCCTCGCAAGAAACCGAGACACACATTCCCACGATTATAATATCAGCCGAACAGAAGCTTTTCGGAAGCCTATCGCCGATCTATCCAAATCGACTAAAAACGATCAGATCGATCTTACACACATTCGGACAGCAGCAGCGTCAGGCAACGCACTACTCTTTCCCTCTTGATAGAGCGATTTCGCAGCGGTGCAGCAGCAGCGCATCACCAAGTATAGGCTGTCCCGGCGCAAAGAAGAAACCAGTCTGCGCGTAGTTGAGCCTGACAGTGCAAACAGACCCACAATTTTCTCGATACACCCCGGTACTTAAGCAAAGTAACCGTTGGCGCTGGTAACGGCGATTAGCGAGCAAGAGAGAGAGAGAGAGAGAGAGAAGCTATAAGGATCGCCCTGAAGGCGCATCCAGGTTTTCCAGTAAACCGTTGAAAAAACCTCGGCCAAGAGAGAGATGCTGTAGGTAAAAAGTGCATCGCATCGCGTGCGACGACACGGAGCGGTAGCCTCTATTGTCTGAGCGATTCAAATTTTTCTCGACGATCGACGCTGAGAATTTTTTTTTTTTTAATTTTTTTCAAACCGTGCAATTACACGCAGCCTCCTTATTCTTTTCCTCCGAAGATCGATATCGCGAGCAGTATACAATAAATGCGTTCACAGGCGCCATGCCACCCACGAGAGACACATCGGAAGTCAAGTTCGACGTTATGCCGATAGCCTATTTTAACTGCCCCTTTACGCCCTCTCACAAGAGAGTATAATACCGCGAAACGATCTTTCTCTCTCATATTTCGAATTTTACGACTTCGGCGTATGCGCTTGCGCGGCTCAATTAGCGCACATTCGCGAGGCCATAGCGCAGCACGTATAGACGCACTATCCGAGAATCGTCGCGGTGGTCGATCGAGCTTTCTCTTAAAAGAGCCACTAGTATATATAGCGGCTATGTTTTGTCATCGGCACTTTCTCGGTCGCGACGCGACGGCTTTTCCTTAGCTCTGCTGCTGCAGTTCGATTGAAACGTTTTGCGCGCGCACTGCAGCTCGTTAGACAAATTTCTCGCCGCTAATGAGAGACTGGCGGCCTCGATCGAGATTTTTCAAGTATTTCTCCCTTTACCGGTGTCTGGCGTAATGATAGGCATTGAAGCTCTCTCGTTCTATTAAAAATCGCATTAAAAGGGGAAGCCCGCCGCGGGTAATGACGATGTTCTATGTAATACAAAAACAAAAAAAAAAAGAATAAGAAGGAAGAAAATGATGAAAACGAGTCGTAAAAGCTCAAAGTGCATCTCTGCGATGATAAAATTCAATTTCTAATTGTTGTGAATTAAATTACGCGGCGGGCTGCAATTAAGCCGCGTTTTTGTCAAGCAAGCGAATTAGAGATGTGTAATTGACTCTCTGTGGGAACTTTATATAGAGATACGGAAGGAACGGCTATAAACTTCTAATTGCTGGGTCAAGCTACTCTACTCCAGTTCGATAAACGGGTTCCCGCCGCTGCTGCCGTGTGCTATTTATAAGAATAGCCCGAAGCCTCGAGTCGTGGGTATAGGTCTGAGAAAGAAATTCATTTTTACTGCTTTTCGCTAACATTTTTTCACTTCACACCAGACCAGATCGCATCGAGTCTTATCAAAAGCGCCTCCAGGCACCTCAACGTACGCGCAAAACGATAGAAATCACGCGCTCGCTGAATCGGATTTATTCTATCCCCTGATTTTCTCGCGCCTATGCTGCGCATAAGTTACACGCAGCTATACGTACTCGCGCTGCGGTAAAGAGAAGCGTTTAATCAGCGGCTCTCTTTGACCCATCGCCGCTGCTGCTGCCGACCGCAAGATCATCCGCGTATATGCGAGAAAGAGCTATTCCCTCCTTTTCAGGACGATTTAGGCCTTGACTCGCGCGAGAGAGAAAGATACGTGTTGCCGCCGCTGCTGCTACTACGCAAGTAAGAGAGAGAGAGAGAGAGAGAGAGAGAGAGAAAGAGAGAGAGCAATCTACCGACGTCTTTTCACGTTCGTTTTGTGGTTTGCTTTTATTTATATGATTTATCTTAATGAATCATGCGAGATCGCCGCGCTGTTATGCGAGTACAGTCGCGCTGTAAAAGGAGATGATGCTACTCGCGTGCGCATGTGATAGATGCGCAGCTCACGGCCGCTTTGAAAAATCTCCGTAGTCTTCGATGGGATTATAATCGACGACGCGCACACACACACTGTCTTACGTTATACGCACATCACGATAATTTAAATAAATAATAAAAATATATTCAGCAATGTATACGCCATAAGCACGAGAACGCGAGCGGTTACGCGCGACAAAGCCCGCTCGATCATTAACGTCTGAAAATGAGTGAAGGGTTCGCTTCTGCTCCGCGCACACAGACACACGCACACACTGGCTTATAAACGCGAGCGCTCGCGCTTGGCGCGCAACTGCAGCGGAATTCGCCCGCCTAGATTGAGAGATATTCCATATACCGCCGCGCTAAGGCGAATATATATATATATATATATATATAGCTATATATGCGTGTGCTGCAGCAGCAGCAGCGTGCAGGACGTGGTGTGTTGCCGGTCGGTCTGCTACTCCGCGAGTATATAGTATGTACCGGCGGCGCGCGAGCACTATGGGAGAGGCAAAGTTGTGTAGCGTTTTTCTGGTGGGGGCAGGCCGCTGCGTGCGGTCCCTTCCACGACGGACCACCCAAGTCGACACGGCAGCAGCAGCAGCAGCAGTCGCTATATACCCTTGCAGCTCGCTCTCGCTCTATGTGTGCGCCTGTCTGTGTGACGCGAAAGCTCCGAAGTGCGCGAGTGTGCAGTGTATGTAATAGCCGCGCAATAAGGACCGCCGAATGTGTATCGATCACTTAGATTAGACCTCGTTTCTTTCTCCAAGTGTCGCGTCTTATAACGCGTGTATATAACAGCACAAAAGCTACGGCCAAATTGCGTTTCTTCCCGAGAGACGGAGAGAGAAAAAGCGCGGCGTATCGCGTGCGTGCGCGCGGACTCTCTCGCGGGTTCAGAGGGTCGACGCTGTAAAGTCCGCGTCTTACTACCGAAGAGAGAGAGAGAGAGAGAGAGAAAGCTGCGCGCAACACCTGCAGACTGTAATACCTCTATGGCATAATTCAATTCCGCGCTGGATTGATTTACCGTCTACGCTGTGTTTGGAATTTTAACTCCGCTAAGCGCGGGAATTTTGAATTCGAGAGCGATATTCGTTCAAGGAAGCGCATAGGTATGCGTCGTGTTCGGTATAATGATTTTAAAACGAGAGCTGAAAACACCTTCATTAACTGCGCCGAGAGCTATGCAAAAAGACGAGGGACATTAAGAGAAAAATGTTAATTATACGACAGCAACGACGCGGGGCCTTGAAAAATCCTGATGCGTGTGTGTGTCCGCTGCTTGACGGATTAAGAGACCGTAAAATTAACGGCGAATATGTTTACCTAAATACCCACACCCACTGGCTCGGAGACAGCAAAATAAATAAGAAGCCACGTCAAAGCTCCAAACCCAGCGCCGGCCGGATGATGTATCGCCGCGGCGAAGTAGACTCTCGTTATTGCAATTAGCATGCAAATCTACTCCACAGGCCTATAACCAACTATACACTCGCGGAAAATAAAACCCGATCGCGAATTACCCATCGGACTTGATAATGACACGCATAAGGCAATTTCAAAAGCGCACACACACACATACCTCGCTGTCGTCGTCTCTCTTTATAATTTCGGGGAATTTCTCGGGCTCTAATTAAAATTCGTCGCGCGGCTCTCGTCGGCGCCCAGTTCCATACGTAATTACCACGAAAACGAACAAATTTGACTCGCTAAAGAAGCCAGCAGCTCTTCTTGCGTATACACCTTTTCGTTTCTTTTCACCTCCGAGAGAGGGGCTTTTTACTCCGTTGCTGCTGCTCACGTATACGCTTCGAGCTCTCTTTTCTCCCGATTTCGCGCTCGTAAAGGTAACTACCAGTTCTTACGGAGCCAGGTGTGAACATGACGAAAATATCGCTCGGCTCTTGAGTTAATCGTTTTCTTTACGTTTTGCGGATTAATTTTTCCTCTCAATCGGGGGATAATCAATTTTCTAACATTGTGTAATCAAGCGATATTCATCAAGCCTGAGAAATCACCATCCTTCTCTCTAACCGGACGCGACAAAGTTCGAACGCGATGAATAATACGTCGTCGTCGGTCTACTTATAGCGTTCGATTTTTAATCGGCAAAAAAGAGTTTATTATACACAACGTATAGGTCTCAGCGTGCAGGTCGTGGAAGAAAAAGTAGGCTCGTATAGTTAATATCGCAAAAATTAAAACGTCGTAATTTATGGGCCGTTTGAAGTAAACGACGAGTCGGTGCCTGCTATCCCCTGAATTATGGCTCCCTTAACTAGACTTGAGTTACGACGAAACACAGAGAGCGCGAGCGCGTTCTGCTCTCTCGTCCTTCTCTCTCTCTCTCTCTCTCTCTCTCTCTCTCTCTCTTTCCCGCGAACTCTTTGAACCTCGTCTTCTCCTCCACCTCCTCTGCCTTCCTTCCTTCCTCGATCGATGCTCGCGCGACACTTGCACCATCTCCGGTAGCGAACACGTCGTAAATAAAAAAAGAGAGAACAGAGAAGACGGTAGAGTATATGGTATACAACGTCCCAGCATGGGACATCTCTTCCGATAAGCCTCTTTTCGTCGCGCTTGTTTTCCGAAAAAATACTCAGGTATACCGGGCCAGTCATAAATTCGACGCACGCGCCACCTGTTTCGCTCTTCTATACACTCGAGCGCGCATATACACACGTATATATCGGGTAATAATAGTCCCTTCCTACTATATACTCGACGCGGCTAAGCGGACCGTTCGATATTTTCCCGGCTGCGCTGCGGCCGCTGCGGCTGGACGTTGAACCGTTGTGTGTATGAGAAAGAGAGAGAGAGAGAGAGAGAGAGAGAGAGGCTATTGCTATTCCCCAACGGCTAGAGGGAGCTATAGAGCGGCGGCGGCGACGACAAAAAAATGAAGCTTATGCATTATTGATCCGGGAGATTTTATTATGTGTGCGAGGAAAATCTTTTGATTTTTTTTTTTGCTACGATCATATCGATTAAATTAGGTCAGCCGCTGTTGTCAACTAAATTTTGAGGATTTTCAACTAAATTTCTCCCAGTAAGGAATTCCTCGCAGCGTAAAGCGGTACGTAAATTTTACTCAAAATTTACTCCACGTCCCACGCCTATATAACCACACGCTTTTTCAGTTCTCGGATGACGATTTTACCGACATACAGACTCCGTGATTTACGATATAACGAAGCATTAGAAAGCTGCTCGAAAAAAAAACTAGCATTACGTGCGTTTATACACAACGCATACATTGTATAGCTCGCAGTGCACATTAGCGGTGAATACGTCTGGCCGCGAATATATTCGAAAATTACAGCCATAACATGAGCGCAATAAAACTCGCGCCATTTTTCCTCTCTCACTCGTGCTCAGGAGAAGCAATAAGATACAGTCCATATGTCATCACCTGCGCGACTCCACCCACTTCCTGACCGGAAACAATGAGACCACACCGTGTCTGCGTGAAATTCCTGTCATCTGCTTGGGCTCTTTATATACCTTGTATATTATGCCCATATAATGCGTATACACAGTATACGTAATACGTAATACACTGGAGAAACGCAGAGTACAGTAGTAGCCCTGAAAAGAAGCCGTATATACACCCAGACTCGACTCTCTTAACCGCAACTATTTCATTCACTTAACTCTGACCTCGTTTTCTTTTCGACTGCGCTCGCGCCGAGGTGTGCCCCGAGGAGAGGCTCCACTTCGTCGCTCTGCATACGTAGATTAAGATTTTACTGTACACGCAGCTTCTTATCTCGAACGAAACTTCGATAAACCCGCGTATAGAACAAATTATTTATAATCGTTATTGCAATATATATAATACACACAATGCAGCTCCTCGGAGATATCTCCAAAGCAAACACTCGTTCCCTCAGCTCTAAGCACATTTATTATAGACACCGCGAATGTAACCGGCAATTTAACAAAGCGAAATGATCATCGATCCTCTAGGTAACCAAGTAACCGCCGGTCATTATAAAACGCGTATATATACATATAGTCGTTTTCTGCACCAGGGCTATTATACACAATATGAAATTTATTTTTCCCTAGAAATCATTGTCGCTGATGTGCTCGCGATGCTCGATTCGAGAAAATGAAGACGCGAGTGTGTGTGTGTGTGTATACGCGAAAGGCCCTTTACGTTCTAATTGCGCGTTTCCTTCTCTCTCGCTCTTTCGCTTGGGCTTGCGCGCGCGTTAAAACAGGAAGAGCGTAATTAAACTTTTTGTCGAAGAGCCTTTGACGACTTCTCTCTCTCTCTCTCTCTCTCTCTCTCTGCGTTGATGCTCTTCGATAAAATCGTCGTTCCGGCTTGATTAATGCATTCCTCGAGCCGCGAGATCCTTAGGACTTTTTAGCGTCTGTGTGTGCAATTTCGAAGCTACGAGGGATTAGACGATCAGTAGACGCAGACGGATTGACCAGACATGCGCTGCTTTTTTAAATAACCTCGAATCATCAGACTTGCAAAAAAAGCGCAATTAAAGCAGGAAAACTACACGCCAGCAGCCTTTGACCAAACCAGGGACGACCATATAAACACGCGCGCGAGCACGTGAGCGATATTATTATTATGCGTCCCTCTCTCTCTCTTTCGGACAGCGTTTTATGGACCGTGAAACGCTAATTATTTCGCGTAATTCAGTCTCTCTCGTGCATCTCATCTCCCCCGCGCGATCTCTCACTCTCCTTATTTCTTCAGTGTGTATGACGCATTAGGCCTTTAATAGCGGCTAATTAAAGTGTTAATGAAACGACGTGTTCATTGTCGAAAAAAGCAGCAACAACCGCGACTCTTACAGACACACTGTATAAGGCGAAACTCGGCGGTTTAACGGAGCTTCACCTTTTTTTTCGCTCTACCTCCGCATGAATAAATGATTTCTCGTGTTATACATACTACCGCGTTTCTAATGATTTATTTGCTCTTTTTGTTTCAGGTGAGTTTGCCACACACACACACACACACACACACGAATGCACTGATGCAGCATGGGTGAGTTTGGAGTGTGTACCGAGAACGATTTCGCTGAATCGCGGAATCTCTCGAGCTGCTTTACGACGGGGATCGAAATTATTCGGTGTATATATATTGTATATACATATACCTGGAATCGGAGTAGCTCGAGTCATAATTAGCCCCGAGCTCTCCGGCGGTGCAAATGAACGGCGTTTATAATTCCGCGGGGGAGAAAAAAGAGCAACAGCGACGAAAATCTGGTTTAATAGACGCCAGAGCCGCAGTGAGGGTTTATATAGTGTATAAGTATACAGGAAGATGAGGGAAGGATTTTCTGGAATGTTGTCTTGAAAAATGGCTTTTATATCGCATAGCGAAATCCGGTGCGCGCACGTGACGAATGCGAGCATTCGGCATCGATAAGCCTTATCCTATATAATGGACCAGCGTGTACTGTGGGGATCTCGTGCGAAAGAAGGAGCTGACCTTGCCCAAAGGCAAATCATCGTTAGTATGTATACTATGTATAGTGTATACACGCGATTGTGGTACAAAAGTGGAGAGACTCGCTTTGATCGACAGGCTTTATTTCGACGGGCGTTTTTGCCTTAATTGACACAGGATTATTATAAGCAAATTTCAAAAAAAAACTTATATATACCTGTATATAAGAATTCTCGTCTCTCGGGACATCGCGTGATGGATTGACCGCGTCTCGGGACAATGTGACACACACACGCGCGCGCGCGCGTATAATATGTTTCGAAAGAGAAAGCCACAGACCGCATCGGTATGATATTCAAAGTGTCATGCGATATCCTCTACCCGACTGTGTGTGTATATATATAAAAAATACAAATGCGAGGATCGGCGAATAATTTGTAATCAATTCGGCTCCTCTCACGCTTACATATATGCGTAAGAAAATAAAGTCGTCAATCCATACACATATAACGACTCGCCATCGATCTCGCCTCGGCTCTCGCGTCTCTGATTGATACACCGTAATTCGAAAAAATAACTCACCGCCGCTATATACATAACATTTATAAATTCCGATATTTTTCGCTCTCCTCAACGAGAGATGGCTTTTGATCGACGCGTTCGCTCAGCCGGAAAGTTACACGCGCTCGTTATATGATTCACGCGCGAGTCCACTCCGCGCTGACAAGTCAATCTCTCGCTCGCTCTGTTCCCCCGAAAATAGCCGTGACGTCATGCTTTTTTTGCGTTGTGTTGCGGTGATCTCTCTTGCATCGATCTAACGCGCATCGGGACATCGATCGGTGCGCGTGGATGGATGATGGTAAAAAAGGCCGGGTGATCAGTATGCGCGATCGATAAATATTTATACGAGTGTGTGTGTACGAGCTTCCTTTTTTACTCGAAAGCACGACTGTGCCGCGCGACGATTGTCCGCGGCCGCCTATATCAAATGCTAATTAAACGGGTGTCTAATGGCGATCGAGAACGAGAGAGAGAGAGAGAGAGAGAGAGGATGAAACAGCCGATGCATGTGTGTGCGTGTATATGGCAGTTTTCGGCAAAGAGAGAGAGAGAGAGAGAGAGTCGAGAGCAGCTAATGTATGCCAGGGGGCTAGCACGGTGGTCCCGTGTGGGTGGTCCGCGTCCTGCGCCAAGGCACTCCCCGGTCTCTCTTTCTCTCTCTCTCTCTCTCTCTCTCTCTCTCTCTCTCTCTTTTGCTTCGCGACTCGCGCACACCGACTCGCACACACGCGGACACGCGCGTGTGTAATATGTATATACACATATATACTCTGCACTTGCTCTGTACGCAAAGCTCCATAAGCTCTCCGCGGTGCGTGCTTCACTCATAATACGACAGTAGTTCTCGTCATCGAGTCGCGTCCCATCTCTCCCGTGCTTTTTGCTCCCGAGCTTTATACTCTCCTCTCATTTTACGACTCGATTGGAGGCCTGTATATACCGAGTGTGCTTGAGTAGAATGAGAAGAATCGTGTGTCGCGAACGATTAAGTACAATATATAGAGTGTCGGGAATGTGCAAATTGATGGATTAAAAAGAAGGCTGATGCAGCTTGTGTAAACACTCGGCGGCGCCGTTGGGACAACATCAGAGTGTCGAGGTGCTTCTGTCACATTGTCGCCGACTGGCGCCAGGATGCTCTCTCGTGGATCGAGTGTTTGGTTTTCCCTCGTTTTTCATTACACACACACACACACACATAGCCACACGCAATAATTAGATCGAGACAAAGGAAATTACGCGCGACGCTGTTCCTCTCTCATTTTTTTGCATAATATACTCGCGCGCGACAAAAAGCAATTTTGACAGGCTGCATAAAGCGCCGCAGAAATAATAATAATAATAACACGAGTGAGAGAGACGGGGGACAATAGGTCGGAGGTTTCGCGTGCGCAGAGAGAGGAGCACATCAGCTCGTGTGTGGCCGATCGCGTATCGCTCAATTGAGTGAGCGAGCGCGTCCTAAAAGGCCGAGAGAGAGAGAGAGAGAGAGAGAGAGAGAGAGAACCGGTCGCTGCCTCCGGTTACAGTTTTGACGATTCAATACGTCTCAGCTGTGCGTTCCCCTCTCTCCCTCTCGCTCTTCTCGATGCTAAACGGGCCCGCTCACTGTGCTTCATTTGGCTCCGCTTTGGGAGATTTTTACAATTTCGTCTCTTGTACGCACACATAATCGCCCACGACTCGCGTAAAAGCTCACTACACACATGCGCGCACGCGGAAGACGGAACCCGAGCGGGCGGCTCGTTGCACCGCGCGTATACTAAAAATAGTTTTATTAATGCGCTGGAGGACAAATTAGCCGGCTGATTGTACGTTTTAATTACGGCCGCCTTTCGCTTTCTCTCTCTCCCTTCTTCTTCCTCACATCCCGCTCGCGCGCAGTCGTTCGTATCAAGTAGTCATAAGTGGTCGCCTCGTAAAGACGGGATAAAAAACGCGCATTGCTTTCTCGAGAGAGCCGCAACGGCAGCGGCGGCGGCAGCCGCACAGAGAAGAAAAAGACAATTACATAAATTGCGTAGTTGTGTTCGCGCAGAAAGAAAGAGAGAGAGAGAGAGAGAGAGAGAGAGAGAGAGAGAGCTGTGCGTTAAAACGCTGACTTCTTTATTAACCGCGAGAGCAAGCGGGCATGCGAGCCGCCCGCTCGTCTCTCATTTTTCGCGCAGCTTTTGCATAGCTCTCCGAGCGATTGCGCGGAGGGAAATAAATAAATCGGTAAAAAGCGCGAGCATTGTGTTCCTCTCTTTTACTCTTCGCGATTCTCGCAGCTCTTCTTTTTCTGAAGCCGGGTGGCGGCAATTTACGTGCCTGCGGATCATTTCTCGCGAGTATATAGGAGCTCGCCCGGCTAATGGGACGTGGCAATTAAATTCTATGCTCTCTTGGAGTTCGAATGATTTCCCCGCGTGCGCAGCTCCATCTCTGCTATTAACGCAGAAAATGACTACCTTTGCGCCCCGGCCACACGCGGACAATATTTTTTCGGTGACGAGGCACATAAGTCCAGAGAGATGTGGCTCTGTGTGTGTGAGAGCTGAGAGAGAGAGAGAGAGAGAGAGAAGAAAGAATATGAGAGGCGCGATATAAGAGGCTCTTGGGTAATGAAGACGTTTCTCTAGGTTAGGGGAACTTTGACGTTTTTATGGCTCCTCTCCGTGACTCCTTTTTTTCTGTCTCCCTCTCTCTCTGTCTCTCTCTCTCTCTCTCTCTCTCTCTCTCGCGCGCGCGCGCTGCTTCTTTCTTTCTCTCGGAAAGAGATACTGCTGTACGCTCACGATGAGTTTATCACGCGCGGCTCTAATTTTTTAATAGAGCACGACTCGGCCTTACATACCGAGAATAAAAAAAAATGACCTCTTATACAGTACTGTAACGCGGTAGCTTCGCTGCTGGTGGTCCGCGACCGGGGGCGCACAAAGGGCCCGTTTTGTTGACATCTCGAGGCAATTTTATTGGCTTCGCCGGCCGCGAGCGCGCTTCTTTTTTGTGCCCGAGAAGGGAGCGAGAACCTCGTAAAGTCGGGCTAGAAGAGCGCCTGCGCGCGGGCCCTAACTCAAATTTCGCCGACGCTTATCGCCCCCGACGCAGATTGCATTCCCGCGCATTTTCTCAAAGAGTTGTATACCTTCGATGATTCGGCGCTGGTTTAACGCTTATTGGAAACGGCCTCTCTCTCTCTCTCTCTCTCGAGAGAGAGAGATTGATAGCGATTAATCATCAGCTGAATACGGTTTCGCATATATTTTATACAAGCGAGAGTGAGCAGAGACGGACGTTATATGCTATAGAAGGATTCAATAAAACGAGTTTATTTTCGGCGACACACTACACTCGCGCTTTGTCCGCAGCAGCGGCAGCAGAGATATATATGCTGAAAATCCCGCTGCGGGTTTTCGATGACGCTCACTTTGTATATCTCAATTAAATTTGATGGCCGCAGTTAAATTTCGCGGATTCACGACGATACTAGCCTCTCTCTCTCTCTCTCTCTCTCTCTCTCTCTAGTGATTTAGAGACGAA
>JAZHPH010001041.1:0-14752 GCA_037356405.1 Nasonia oneida | reverse complement strand
ACATACATTCCTTCCAATTTTTTGTTCTAGCTAGATTTGTTAATTTTATGTAGTTCAGAAAATTTATTTGTTCTTTATTTACTGTTTTCATACTGTTTATAGCAATAAAAATGGGATAGTGATCGGTTATAGAAAATTTGAGTTTATATGTAACAGTATTTAGATCATTGGTTTTTATGAATATATTGTCTATACAGGACCCTTTACATAAGTTAGTAGGCGGTCTCGTTATGCCAACAAAACCAAGCCTATATCCTTTCTCACAAAAATTACATAAGAATTCCTGGCTCAGTTTATCACATTCTGAGAGATCTATGTTAAAGTCACCTATCACTAAGTGATCTTTAACATTTTTCTTTTTGATTAGATATTTATTAAGATCAAGAATAAATTCAGACTTTGTAATGCCATGCGAACGGTACATGACTGAGATCTCCAATTTACTCTTATTATTAAGTGTGATACGAGTATTTACAATTTTTATTCTACTAGAATTAACTATTTTAGTTTCTTGAACCAGACTACTATCAATAAAAACAATAACACCATCATTTCTATTTATCCGACTATCATTATAGTAACTCTTGTAATCATAATTTGATCCCTTTAATACATATATATCATGATTAACTTGCTCAAAAGCTTCAGTACATATAATGATAGAGGGTTTGCGAGTAAGTTTCGCAAGTAAAATTTTAAGTTTATCAAAATTAGCGTTCTTGTTCAAAATATCGATATTACCACAAGTCTTCTCTTTTCGTATTGAATCTCGCTTTATCACATCTAGATAATCAAAATTATCCTTTCTAACGAATTTAGTTATTGGTGTTTTGGCTTACTATTAGTCTTATTGTTGTTGACTTTGTAGAATTGTTGCCCCGCTTGTTGTTTTCCTGTGTTTTTTTTTTCCAGTGTTTCTGCTATTTGGAGTATTTGTAGATGAACCAGAAGAAAAGTTGTTTTCCGACTGTTGTTGCTGCAGATGTTCTGCATTACCATTATCTTGACGGTGTCCCAGGGTAACTACTTTGCCGACATGCTTTGGGATGACAGGTGTGTACGAACTCGGGTACTCGTACCTCTCAAGGTTTAACCTCACTTTCTTTTTTAGGATCTGACAGTTTTCTGTGTCCGTTGCTTTATGAGCTGTGTTGTATGTTGTTTTGTATGTAGTATTACTATGAATACAATTTGCACAACTGCGACTGTTTAAGTTGCTACAGGTTTTAGTTAAGTGTGCACCAGCACATTGCAAACACACAGCATTATTCACGCATTTTTTCCCACTTTTACCAAATCTTGCACATTTGAAACAAGGTTTAATATCGATCACATCATAAACTCTGCACTGTTGATATCCAACATATATTCTATCTCGGTTCATTCTAATGTGTTTATAAATTTCAGCAGGAACTTCTAATATAACACTTTGCAGTTTCTTCGAATTCTCGTATTTGTGTACTGCTTTACATTTCTCAGCATAATCCTTGAAATTTCGGTTGTTTATATCCATTTCTAACTCTTCCAGATCAAGGTCAAGCGTGTTGTCAATTCCTGTTACTTTTGGCTTTAACATTAATTCTTTTTCAACTGAAAAACTATTTGATATACTGTTTGTTAGGCATTTTTCGGCTTCAATGACACTTGATTCGTCAGCACAGTTAATTATTAATTCATCATCACCTTTTTTGTTGATACTTTTGGTCTTGATATTTGTATGAGTGGAAAGACATTTAGAAATCAGTTCTTGGATTTTTGTTTTGTCGTTCTTGTTGATTTTCTTTATTTTTAACTTTGGAGGTTTTTTTTGTTGCTGAGATTTTGAGCCAGATACAACATTAGAAAAGAGTTGTGGTGTGATCTTATTTTGAACTTTATCCTCTCTTTCTTTAACAAGTAGTTCCTTTAGAAGCATGTTTCTTCATGAAGATTGTCATTCAATTGCTTTAGTAAGGTATTCTCTATTCTCAACGCGTCACCATTCTCTTTTGATATTCCTTCACTAGATATACAGGGTGGCAAATGGTGTGCGTGATAATAACATTGGGTCTATACTAAAGACAGTTCAGACACCGGGTACTGTCTACTTGCAAAAGTGAGCGAGATAAATGAATTCAATATCGATCAGTACTACAACGCTATCTTCAATTCAAAGATGTTGATAGCTATGCTAAGGCCATGAAAAAGGATGCGAAAGATAAAAAACAGCGATAGATGAAGAAAAAGAATGAACGTCCGAATGAATTACAGAGGTAAAGCCGGCCACGTATTGCGTAAATTACGAGTTAGTGGTAATATCACTTGAGATGCAAACGGCGGTGTGAGAATAGGTAGTGTGCATATACACCGCGCCAACATGATTGATCTGATAAATGATACTATGAGAAATAGAAAATGTCCACCACCACTTGGACATACACAATTCGCCGTCGCTCTCCGTGAATCATTCATACCGCGCGAATTCATCGGTAATGAGCACATTTGAGAGAATATGATGGCTGGTACATCACCTAGGAATTCTACACTAGTACCACCAGGTAGTGCTGGCGGTGTTATGACCAAGTGAAGAACACCGATATGCATGCACACATTGCGGTTCTACAGCAAAGGCACAAGACGAAGCAAAGCACACCGATATGCACGCACACATTGCAGCTCTACAGCGGAGGCACAAGACGAAGCGAAGCACACCAATATGCACGCACACATCACGACTCCACGGCGGGAACACAGCAGACGCAAGTAGAAAAAAACAAGAAGCCTACTGTACATCATGGACCGCGCATACCCGAAAGTGATGCACGTGCAATGAAGGGAAAACCAATGGAGCGTGCAGCGCTATCAGCAATTGACACATAAGTCACGCGCGCTGGAAGCTCGAGGAGCCGCCAAAGAGAACACCGTGCAAGTCGGCTCAAAATGCATAGAAGAAGCTTCTATGAGCTTGCAGATAAGGAAGGTAAATCAGAAGCGAGTTTGACAGGAGAAGAGCACAAGGGGACTCGATGTACTAGAGGAGAGGATTTTTACTCCAATTTTCTGATTGGCCCTCCCTGCAATGTCACATGCATTAAACGCTCCAAATAAGATAAGAAGTTTCATCTAGGCCTCCTAATTAGCCAAATACCCACCCTGCCAAGGAGAGGAAAAATCGGATATCGCCTCTGCTACTAGAGCATAAAAGAGCCCAGCAACAGGTCCGCACGTCCTAAGTCTGCTTCAAAAATCGTCGCTACGCGAAAGCTCTGCCCAAGCCCGGTCCGGTGTAACATCTTGGAACTTAGAATATTTTCGACCGTTCGGGAACTTAGAATTTTTTTTATTATTTAAAACTTAGAAGAATTTCGGTGGTACAACACTTATAAAATTTTCCACTTTATCAAACTAGCATACTTACGTTGTTGTTCGTCATTCTTGACAAACCAAAATAATTAACAAAACGTTAGATAGTTGCGAGCAAGCGTTATTTTCAAGTTGTTTAAAATTAAATAAAAAAAGAAAAAACAAAATTGCGAGTGTATTTTGAACCTGGAAACTCCTGACTCCTTGCGAACCAATCCACCCTTGCATTTACTCCGCTTCGGAAGCTGAGCCAAAGCTGCTGAGAGGACGTGCTGGGAGCAGAACGAATCAGCAGCAGAAATATAGAAAGGTAGGTGGCACCTCACTAAACAGGCTGCACGCTTTATTGCGCATCACTTCTCTTTTTCTCTCTTTCTCTTTGCGTTTCATAAAAGGTTAACCGCACCACTTGAAAGCGTAGCGAAATATCAGTCCGCGATACAACCATAACGATAGGAGTGATGTCTTATTTCATCATCTGAGAAAATAAAATTAAATTATTCACCTCAGTACGGGATTCCAATTAAAATCATACAAGGGTGATAGTAGTTTCAAAAAAATTTCCGTCGGCTACTGAAGGCTGTTCTTTCTTAGATCGCGAAGGTAGTCAGGCACCGAGGGCGCTAAGACTCTTCGTTCAAAGCTTTGTCATCCTCTGTGCTCATAAAGCAAACGAACCCGTAGACTTACTGTCCGGTGACAACTTTCAATAGTTTAAGACATAACAATTTAAAGAAATTTGTATTGTTTAATATTAATTTACCTTTTCCTACTGAAAAAACTCATGTTAGTGCTCTTTACATGAAGAAAATTGTTACATAACGATTTTCGTCTTTTCATATTCACTTTAAAAAGAAAATCATACCTGCAGAAATAATTATTCGCAGCATCCTTTTCATCTGTACCAAATCTACACATTTTGCGATTACATTTTGTGATATGCATGAATACATACAGCATTCGTCATTTTATATTCACAAACACATAGATATAAACAAAGATTATACCTGCACCAAAAATTATTCACAGCAAACCTTTAATCTAAACCGAATCTGCAGATTGCATCTTGTGATATGCCTAAATACATACAGCATTCGTCATTTAATGTCCACAAACTAAAAACTTTAGACAAAAGATTATATCTATTATATCTGCACAAACGTTCAATCGCAGCATCCTTTTCATCTCGACTAAATTTTCTGATTACATCTTGGGATATGCATGAATGCTTACAGCATTCGTCATTTCATATTCACAAATAGATGGCTTAAGGGGTCTAGCCTGTGTTAAATCCTGCAAAAAAACAAAAAATATTCGTCTAATAAAATTTTTTTTCTTTTTACGTAAATTGAAAAACAAAAAATATCTACTAAAAATACTTATAACATATACTATTTCTACAAAAAAACATCATATATATATCATACTAAACCACTGACCGAAATTCATGACATTTTACTATATAAATAAGTGTTTTTAGTCACTTGCCGCGGCTTTGTGAAAGATCCGGACCGTCTACTTTACTCTACCTGGGCTTAAAATGTACCTCTAACATGCCCTCTCAGACCTAATGAAAGACATTTCCGAAAAATATTAATAAAGTATTATTATGTATACGTTATATACGTAGCTAATAAATTGAATTAAAATTGTTCACACTGTATCTGTTGCTAACAACGTTTAATTAATTTTTTTGGAATTGTCTTTCATTAGGTCTGAGGAGTCATGTTTAAGGTACATTTTAAGCCCCAGTAGAGTAAAGAAGACGGTCCGGAGCTCACTTTCAAAATCTATAAACTAGTATGTGCCATCTGGAAAAATGAAACAATACCCGAAAATTGGAAGGAATCTATCATTATACCGATTTTTAAAAAGGGGGATAAGACAGACTGCAATAACTATAGGGGTATCTCACTTTTAGCAACGTGCTACAAAGTTCTATCAAACGTAATACAAGCTAGACTCACTCCATTCGTGGAAGATATAGTAGGAGATTATCAGTACGGATTTCGGCGCAACAGATCGACGAGCGATCAAATGTTTACCATAAGACAGTTGTTAGAGAAAAAGTGGGAATTATGCGAAACCATACATCAACTATTTATAGATTTTAAAAAAGCGTACGACTGTATTAAGCGAAGCAAAATGTATCAAATTCTAGTACTTCTCGGTGTACCGAAAAAACTCGTGAGATTGATTCAAATATGTCTGAACGGAAGCACGGGAAAGGTCCGAGTAGGCGGTAATATATCAGAACCCTTCACGATACGCGATGGTTTAAAACAAGGGGATGGGCTCTCTACGATGCTGTTCAACTTAACGTTAGAGTATGTCGTTAGAAAAATGCAGGTTAGCCAGCTGGGCGCAACGCTTAATGGAACAACGCAGATACTAGGCTACGCAGATGACTTGGATATACTGGGGGATTGTAGGGAAACGGTAGCAAGAAACGCGGAAATCCTCATAAAAGCGGCAGAGTATACAGGGTTAGAAGTGAGTGAATCAAAAACAAAGTACATGATTGTGGATAAACTAGGCATCTGCAGAGGGGAGGGAGATCTCAGAGTTGGGGATTTTACTTTTGAAAAGGTTAGCGAATTCAGGTGTCTGGGTACGACCATAAATGATAGAAATGAGATTAATGTCGAAATAAACAAGAGACTCCATTCGGGTAATACTTGCTTCTACGCCGTGAGTAATTTACTTAAGTCGAGGCTGTTGTCTAAAAACGTTAAAATAAGAATATACAGGACAATAATACTGCCGGTGGTTCTGTACGGGTGCGAAACGTGGGCTCTCACTAAGCAGGCAGACAACTGTTTTAGGGTATTTGAAAAAAAAGTCTTGCGAAAAATATACGGGCCGAAGAAAGATGAGGAAACCGGGGAATAGAGGAGACTACACAATGATGAGTTACACAATCTGTACGCGTCACCAAATATTAACAGAATAATAAATTCGCGCAGATTGGGATGGGCAGGGCACGTAGCGAGAATGGGAGACGACCGTACGGCAGCGCGTGTCATGAAGGACAGGCCGATTGTAACGCGACCTCTAGGTAGACCTAGACGTAGATGGGAGGGCAACGTAAAAGCGGATCTAGTAGAAATAGCACGGGTGGGTGTCGATCGGAGAGGTGCATCTTGGGTGGGGTTGACACAAGATAGGGCAGCGTGGAAGGCTTGCGTAGATGAGGCAATGAACTTTCGAGTTCCAAATGCCACGTAAAAAAATAGATATATATATATAATATTTATTAGTAGAAATGGTGTTTATTGTAAATATTTTTAGTAGATATTTTTGGTTTTTTAATTTACAAGAAAAGAACAAAACTTTATCAGACGAATATTTTTTTGTTATTTTGCAGGATTTAACCCAGATTGGACCCCTTAAAAAGCAGCATATCTACAGAAATAATATTTGCAGCATCCCTTTCATCTGAACCAAATCTGCAGATAACATCTTGTAATATGCATGAATACATACAGCATGCGTCATTTCATATTTACAAATAAATAACTTAAGAAAAAAGATCATATTTGCACGTAGTGTTGAGTTATAAATTGTTCTACCAAAGGAAACTTCGATTAGACATTTTGTTTTTCTAAAAGTTTGGAAATACAAAATACCCCGTAGCAGATTTGCTAAGCTTTAGCGACGACATCCCCTTTATTAATAATCTTCATTAATCCATGTGTTGTTACGGAGCGTTCGACAGACAATTTGTGCGGCCGCGAAGGTGCTGCACGTCACTTCGAGATGGTTCTTTACCAGCTTGGCTTTCCCTCGATGACGGCCGGATGATAGCGAGCGGACGTTAGCCGCTGTGTGCAGCGCTATCACCAGTACTCTGGCCTGCCGATGCTCGATACAAATGAGTGGTGCACCGGATGTGCAAGCACTCTTTTATCGAAGTTTGCATCCGCCTCCAATTCCATATCACCTGCGTTACTACGTATAGCAGGGGTCAGTGACTAACCTCTGCGGCATCTAAGTGAGTTTGCCCTCCCCCCCACCCCCCAATCTTCGTGGGGCCAGCGTCGACCATTAGGGCTTTAACCCGATCGGGATCAGCGGTGGAACTGGACTCTGTAGCTTGACAGCTTGGCGTAGTAATGTCATTAACTTACTATCCATGTTTAATTTATTTTTAGTGTTTCTTCCCCTAGCCTGTTTGGTCCGTGGAGGATAGTTTACTTCTGCTCTACCCTCCGGCCGGTGGAGGAGACCTCAGGCACCGATGAGCATTTCCCCTATCCGTCACCCATGGAATGCGCAACAAACGGGGTATTGGCATCCCCGCGCGGTATGTGTGTGTGTGTTTTTTTATGTAGCATAGGCAGAACAAGCTCTGCACAAGTAGCCCTCCGACACCGGAACCCCACAGGCACCATTGTTAAACAATACTTCTGTGGAACCTATTAATTAGCCTAGTTGGCTTTTTCTGTAGGGTTTGATAATTTCACACATCCCCCATCCACCGAAGTGATTAGGGGTTCAGGGTCAGACTCGTCTTCTTCCTTTTGCATCAACCCCGTCTTCTTGTTGCTATGTTCTTGATGCTGTTACATCCAGCACTTTTCCTGCTATTGCCATCTTTTAAGCTCTTCTTTCTTCTTTCTTTGCCGTGTCTAAGGTACGCCTGAAATCAATGCAGCCACCGGAGCCAGCTACATGTTTACAGCTTTCCTCCTTTGGTCCATCCTGTTTACAGAGGAAACAGCTCAAATCTATTTAGCATTCAACGATGCGATGATCGACTCCTCCACACTTAAAGCAGAGGTTCGACCTATCGGCTTCATTGCACTCGTCCTTCCAGTGTCTGAAGCCTAGGCACTTGTGGCACCGCACTACCTTTACACGCTTCCTGATCCTGCAGCAAGGCACACGCGGATGTGCTGCGACGTTGCACGTCGCAGCCGAGCAAATCGCGTGTTATTGTTTGCGCGGCAACCTCACTCGATGCGAGGAAGAAAAGGCCATCGGTTTCAGCGAGGCCCGCGTTTTCTCGGACGCGAGCTACGTCCCGGGAATTTGTGGAATTCGCTGGCCGACGTACTCAAGGGGGAAGCTCGCCGGTTCGAGCTAGCGCGAGATGAGCAGCCAATCAGCGCGTCTCGCGCCTCGCGCGGCCAATCAGGCTACGTTATCAGTCGGGCCCGACGGCTGACGGCGAGACGCGGCTCGGGAGTTCCTTTTCTAGCCCTGTCGGTGACACGTCGACGTGACGAGAGCGCGCGAAAGTGAATCGTGAAAAGAGTGAGAGTGAGAGAGCAGTAGCAGCACCACGACCTGGACCACCTCCCCGAGGAAGAGATCCCTCCCCGGAGACGACCGTCCGGCCGTTCAGCCAGAGGAGGTGTAATGGAATCCCCGATTCCATTACGCGCCTACAACGTCAATTTAAATAGGTCACACAATTTTTACGCACGAAACAAGAAACACACATACGTCATCACACGAATCATCATCGCAGCAGCCGCAAGAAGCAGTATTTCCCACCACAACGTATTCCTACAAAAATAGGATTAGAGGTGTAGCGACAAACCGCGCTCTAGGCGAAGATCATCCGAAAGAATGGCTAACGCCAAGAAAAAAATGACGGCGACGAAATAAAAAGATGTCACTAAACGAGTAGCGATATTCCTCACGAAAAGCGACGAAAATCAAAATAGCTATGCGGAGAGCAAGCATCGGTCGGGCACGCTCCCCCGAAAACAAATCGGGAAAAGCTACACATGACAGCACGCAGGCGACGAAAAGCAGCAGGAGAGCTGTCACAAGACGCTTTTCCTAAAAACTCAAGGTAATAAAAATTTTACGAGGTCACGAAAAGTCAAGAGGAAAGTCGTGAGAATATTAGGCACTCCTAAATATGGAAAATCAAGGCTACAGAATTTCCAGTATATAAACGCCGGGAGCAAAAGGGTGCACGTCGTCAGTTTTCTTGAAGTCGCCTTACAAGTCGAATCGCTGCAAGTCGCCAGACCACTAAAATCGAACCAGCTTATAAGTTAATATTGAATCGCTACCAGTCGCGAGTAAGATCAGTAAAAAAAAGAATTCATCGCTGAAAAATATAGACTTGTGGGAATAGTTGAATTACTCGGGAAAACAAAGTTTTACCTCCGTGGTACCACGATCACTGAGACACACCATCCTCTCTCGTCGCTAAGAAGATAGACAACACATCAAGGCGTCCATCTGTCTGCACCTGCTTGAAGGAGGAACGAGCCGAAGGGATCTGAGACGCACACCAGCTTGACCGCACTGAACCACCGACGCCAGGCTCAAGGAGCGACAAGGACCCACATCTGCAACCTCCTGCCGCTCGCATCTCTACACACGCACACACACTCACGCATATATACACTACAAGGTACTTTTCGTTTCTCTAATACGAGTGAAATACATTATAGTAGTTGCTTTAAAACTTAACCCCGTCTAAGTGATTTCGTTATCCGGCTCCCTTTCCCGGAAGGCAGTGACCGCATCTGCGGTAGCCAAAAGGGATTTCCTTATAAATCTAAATAAATAATAAATAACAGCAGATAGGGACTCGAATAAAATTAAGTATATTGGTGAGTTGCGTTCATTCCGACGTAACAGAAGGAAGCCGGGACGAGAGCCAGGCCTTCATCCCCAAGTCTGCAAAGAGAGAGAGAGAGAGAGAGAGAGAGAGAGAGAGAGCGAGGGAAGCCAGCACCTCCTGGGCCAGCGAGGCTTCCGCTGGGGGACGCGAGACTAGGGTTCGTCTCTCCTAAACAAGGTAAGAACGTTTGGGTACCCCGGGATACTCTCAGTGCGAGCCATTAGGCCGCCGAGAGGAGAGAGAGAGAGAGAGAGAGAGAGAGAGAGAGAGAGAGAGAGAGAGAGAGAGAGAGAGAGAGAGAGAAAGCCGCGGGTGTGTGCGAGAAAGAGTGAGCGAGACGCGAGAGCGGTGTGTGGTGCGGGCGCACACCTCGACGTCATCCACGCGATGCATCGGGCCAGCGTGCGCGAGAGCGAGAAAGAGAGAGAGAGAGAAGCGAAGCACAGGAGAGACGCGGGAGAGTGAGAGAGAGAAAGGGACATCGGCATAACAAGGTGCTAGCATCCGGGCTAGATGCGCCTTGGTTATTTTAATGAGGTTGATACTCCTCCCCCTCCTCCTTTCCTGCCGCTTGCACAGCAGGGTCTCGGGCTTGGAACCGGCGTAGCGGAGTTTGTGTGTGTGTGTGTGTGTTCGTGTGTTCGTGTGTTTGTGTGTGTTTGTGATTGATATACCAGGGATGAGCGGTTGAAATGCTGTATGTAGTTTTTCTATTATTGTTTGTGAGCCGAAAAGATCTGACTGTCTACATAATATTAAAATTCTTTATTTTTAAAAACGATGTTTTCTGTAAACATCCCTGTATTTCGTTAAAATATTCTGCAAAAATTAATTTTTTAAAAACGATTGTAATCTTTGTTTGTAAACACATAGATTCATCTAGGAAATTGTAACTTTTGAATAATTTGTTTTAGCAAGCATTAACAATAAATATTAACAAAGTAGCATACGTACATACGTATAGACATACTTATCTCTTATTTCTAACAGAAAAATATAATTTTTGTTATACATTAATAGTACGAATTTAAATGTATAAAAATGCGGAATAAAAACTTTCGGATTTGGCCCAGATTAGATGATGCTGAGGATAATAATGATAAGGACTATTCAAACAATATGATATGTATTTTTGTACATTTCATGTATATAAAATGCTCTTTCTCGTGGATGATGTCCTGTCAATCAGGGTGTCAACCTGGCACCTGGACAACGTCTACAAAAGATTCAATTTTTTATGGGCACATTTTATTTATATACGATGCTCTTCCTTGTAGACAATGTCCCGTCGACCTGGGGGTCATCCTGACACCTGGACATCGTCTACGGAAGACAGCAGTATTTTTCGGTATATTTCATGTTTGAATTATGCTCTTCCTTGTAGACGACGTCGCGTCGACATGGGGGTCATAATGGCACCTAGACATCCTCTACAAGAAGATACACGTTTTTTTCAGTACATGCGATGTATATAGTGCACTTTTATTTTCTCCTACATCGAGAACCCAATTTTTATTTTGTAATCTCAAATTTTCATTTAATCATAATTTCATGAAAGATAACCATAATTTACTTCTTTTCACACATAGCTCCATTATTTTTGTTCGATTTCTATGGCGTACTATAGAAAGTGTTTGTCCAAAGTCACCAAAGGTATAACGATGATTTTCCCTCCGAAATAATTGTTATTAATACACAAATCTTGTAAAAATGTATTTATTGCTTTGAAAGCATGTCTAGATCCCATTGATATTTTATTCTATATTATAATTTTAACATTTTTTAAAAACATTCTATATTTTGAATTAGGAGAAATATTACATGTTGTTTGTTCGTTAATGTTTATAATAATTATTTATCTGTTTTTGAAATGCCATATAAATATTTTATAAAAAGGTTCATGGTTTCATTAATATCGAATAGCGATCATTTTCAACGTTGTTTAAACGCTAATAAAACATTTCTTAAGCCAACATTCACAAATGTATTAACATTTACAGGCAACATGTATTTAAGGGGTTAAACCTGGGTTAAATCATGCAACAAAACATAAAACCGTTGCCAATTCTTTGGCAAGTAGCTTCTTCCAACAAAATTTTTAACCTGCTCTACAATGAAAAATAATAAACATCATATCATCAGTCCCTACGAAGAGTAGTACATTTTAGATCTGGCACCGAAGACTAGTACATTCGATTATTTGCTGCGAAGACTAGCACTTTTCACTTTTTGCCGCGAAGACTAGCACTTTCACTTTTTGCCGCGAAGACTAGTACATTTCGCGGCTTACACTAATGCTCTTTGTAGTATGAGAAAAACGTATGATAATTTTTGTACTAGCCGTCTCTTTGTATGTGAGTGTTACTGTGTACCACTTTGGCTTTTATAAATATCATCAATTGTTTAAGCATAAAGCCCCAAAACCGCAAGTGCTTTTGGGAAAAGGTTAGTCTTCGCGGCAAAGACGTGAAACGTGCTAGTCTTCGCGACAAAGTTGTGAAGTGCTAGTACTCGCGGCAAACGAGTGAAAAGTGATAGTCTTCGCGGCAAAGACGTGAAACGTGCTAGTCTTCGCGACAAAGTTGTAAAGTGCTAGTATTCGCGGCAAACGAGTGAAAAGTGATAGTCTTCGCGGTGAAAAATAAAAAGTACTACTCTTCCAGAAGGATTTAAAACGTGCTAGTCTTCGTAGGGACCGACGATAGATGATCTGCGAGCGAAGCGAACATTATTTGCTAGCATTATCTTAACATATTTTATACAAACGAATAAAATTTTCAACTATTTTTTCTTTCTAAATATATTCTAAAACGAACCGTTTGTTAACCGCGAGCGGGGCGACGTTATTTGCTAGTTACAGCATTAATATTTTATTTTCATCAAGTCTGAATTTGTGTTAATAAAACATTTCATTAAATTGACTACTATATAATTTTAATCTTTCCACTCATGCGCAATCTTTAAGGAAATCTAAAATTTATTTTTTGTTTTAGTATTCAAATATATAATTTAATAATTTTATGTAGGTATTTAGAATTATTTCTGTTTTGTTTCAGATAAAGTTGAAATTCGCAGAAGCTCCGCTAGCATGGAAGACATTTCAAAAATCATAAAACAAAATGAAATTGGTATTCTTGGCTGCTCATTAGTGCAACAGAAGTCTGTAGAATGTCAACAGCATACTGGTAGCTTAGATTCAATGCTAAACAAAGACACTACATGTAAGAAAGAACCAGTTGGTTTTTATGCATCTCAATTCTCCCAATTCCAATCGAAAAAAACAATACCAAGCTTTTTTTCACGGTTAACATCAGGCATTAACATTGACAGTCCGGGTAGCGGCAATCGAAGCATCAGTAATAGCGGTTCGATTCATGAACAGCAAACTGGTAGCTGGATATCTTCAATTACATCAAGTTTTCGACCTCGAGAGCAATCTCAAGCACAAACTAGGCAACAGCAACAGGAAAGACAACAATCACCAGTCAAATCTTCTAGTCACGAAGAAATAAAGTGATGTAACCATGATTATAAGAAATTTGATCAAATGCCTAACTAAACAGATGACTAAGAGGTCGCTTTGTCATAACAATCGATAAACTATTCTTACTATGATAATTATCTCACATTACCTTACAGCTTTCATATCAATCTATAACAGCGACAAATTAAAAGCATTGACTTCCTATTCATTTAAAATTAAGTACTTCAAATAATGAATGATTTCTCATTGCAAACTTATAATACTATTTCGTTAAGCCAATCTCCCTCAAATTATACATTTTATTAGTAGATGGTCTTTCGATTCTTCATTTACAATATTTTTGCTCCAAACATGTAATTACTGGTTTATGATAGAATTATTGTAACATATGAACGATTTCCACGTTTTTATTACCTATTAATCGGGACTAAACTGACTATTTTTTTGACCGGTAAAAAAAAATTATTTAGCGAGCAAAAAAAACTTTTATACCACACCCGACCGAAAATCCACCTTTGGCCCATGATAAACGAAGCGAAAGTGGCATATTTTTCCCGAAAACTAGTTTAAAATAAAATATAATTATTGGGAATGAAACTTTCACCGTCAAAGTAACTTTTAGCAGGGCAAAAGTAAATTGTTTTCAAAAATTTTAAATTCAAACCCACTCGTATTCCTTTATCCAACAAAATGCGAAGTTGTTTTAACCCCGCTTCGTAGTTTAAGTTTAATTTTTTAAGTTCACCGGGGACTCATCATTAAGTGTCGAGAACTTCCTGCAGCGCATGGAAGGACGCAGAAGAATGTACGACCTGTCTGACGCGCAGATGTTAGCGTCATTACAAGAGGTATTGACGGACAACGCGTACGAGTGGTTACAGAACCGGCTCTCCGAACAGGGAAAATGGTCTAGCTGGGACGATTTCTGCGAGTGCATCAAGCGATGGTACGGGCAGATGCAAGGCTACCAGGAGAAACTACTGAGCGAAGTAATTTTGAGGACGCAGGGGCCTGGCGAACGCGTGCGGGTGTACGTGAATAACCTGCAAGGTATAATGCGGAGGATGGTTCCCCGACCAGACACTAGCCAGTAACAGGATCGGATCTACTATAATATGCTGCCTACTCTCAAACGCGGGCTCCAGCGGAAAGATTTCTCCACCGTGGAGCAGTTGCTCAAAGCAGCAGTCGAAGTCGAGGCCGCTCTAGCATGCGAAGCCTCGTATCGAGCACCTCCGAAGCCCGGTGTAGCAATCGTCCCCGAATGCGCCTTTAAGGGCAAAACGCCGGAGACTGGCGGTAAAACGCCAGTGGCAGCCATGGGGTTTGCGGAG
>JAZHPH010001040.1:0-14821 GCA_037356405.1 Nasonia oneida | reverse complement strand
TTGCCACCCGTCAGCTCATCAGATTCCTCGCCGACGTAAACCTTTGGATGACCGAGCGGAAATCTGCCTCGTTTACAAACGTAAGGATACAGCGAGCATATATCTGTATACAGAATACGCTCGCCTGGCTTAGCATCGTAAACTGCGACGAAATTTTCGGTCCGTCCGCCGAAGAACGCGTCACGAGGATTAAGCGTTATTTTGCTGATGATTGGATGCTCCGACACGTACTTGGCGATTTCGGGGTTTTCACGCTTGACTCTGTCAAACTCGCACTCCCAAATTTCGCGCGTCTCGTAACCGAGCTGCTGGATCTGCGCGATTTTAGCGCGTGTACTCTCGAGCAACGCGTCGAAAGTACGACCCCAGGCATTCGGCTTGTTGCGATTGTTTTTGAAACATTCAGGGCATGCACGATTTCGCGACCGATCTCTCGTTCGCACTGCAGCAGCCACTCGACGGCTTTTTGGGAGTGCTTGTCGGCGCGCCGGTACCCGCCCCTGGGGACTATTCCTATAGTCTGTGGCTTTAAGAAATTTTTTCTATAGACATGAGAGCACGCGGACGCGATTGTAGTAGCCACTACAAACGGGTCCGTGTCTCCGACCTCGAGAAAAATTTTTCTGAAAGCCACACACGCGCGACGCAGAATCGTCACATCCATGCGACAGTAGTCGACGATTTCCTTGCTGAAATCGAATACTGCGTTCGCTGCACGCATCTCGTTGTGCCACAGCAAGAACTGTTCGCGCTCGCTCGATGACATAGTGTCGGGCGAATAATAGTGCGCATCCGGTATGGCCCCACGGTATTCGGCGTTAGCCGATGTGTTAAAAAGGTGCGGAAAACAGCCTTTTTTCGTAGTCTCACCTAAACCAAATGTAGCAGGCAACGCGGCCAACTTCATTTGAAAATAGCTGAGACTATCGATGAACTTTGTGCGTCCATACCGTATGCACAGTATTTTCTGACCATTCAGTATGATGCTTGGCGCGCAATTTATTTTACGTTCGACAAGCTGTCGTAAAACGAATTGCGCATCGTACCCTCGTGCGTTGTGCGCGATGCATATTATATTTTCAAAGTCCGTTTTGTCGCGTACTACAAGCTGTAGCAGCTGACCAACGGGATCTTCGGTAAATACATGCTCGCGCACACCGCGCGAGGGACACCATTCTGAAATGTCGTCAGAACTTATGCACTCCGTGCAGACTTGCTGTGCAACGCAGACATTCGGGACGTGCATCTTTATGCTTTCATCGCCTCGATACGATGCTTCTTGCATCGTTTCCAGATCGTAGAAAACATAAAGATATTTTTTCGTTGAAGCATCTTTTTTTTTCGGCTGTATAAAACAGTGCTGATTATAACCGTGTGTCGACTTGCAATGTCGACACCAATTTTTGCCGCACTCGTGCTTACCGCGCTGCCGGTTCACGCTTTTGCAGCAGGTAAGGCAAATCTGCAACACATCGCACAATCGCTTGTGCCTCGCTTTGTATGATCCCGCAACCGTATGGTTGCGAAAACATACATCGCCGAAAAAACTGCGATTGCACGATGCGCATTTTTGCAAAGCCTCGTTCTCGCTACAGGGTGGCGAGACGAAGCAGCGCGAACACAACTGCCTACAGTTGTGATCCTCGATATTACTGTAGCCGCGATTGCAAAAAGTACAGAAAAATTTTGCCTTCGCAGCTCCAAAAATATTGACGATCACGTCGTAATGAAGCTCGGAGTAGAGCAAAAATATTACGTTTGTGCAGGCATCGCAGCGTCCGTCAAAAAATGGTGCTTCACCGCTGCCCATCGAGTCTTTCTCGTAAGCAACTAAAGCTGTACCACGAGCAGTAAAATAATGCTGGAATTGACGAAGCTCTCGTACACCGCAACCTTCGCGAGGTACGAGGACACCGGCATCCAGACACAATTTTACAGCTCGTTCATGCTGTAGTTGCCTACGACCGTCGCGGATGACGTTCCACTCGGCTCGCATCGCCGGGGTATTGTTCGTCTGAAGCGCAATTTTCGCCTCGCCTACAACGAGCGCTCTCGGCAGACAGAGATTGTCACGATTGCCGATCTGAATGATGGACCGTTGAGAAACGCTATCGACGGTCAAGTTTTTCTGTCGAGAGCCACCTGCACCTACAGGCATCTCTACGACGGTCAAACAAACGGTAAATGACTCGTCGACTCGAAAATTTGCGTTGCTCTGAACGAGTCCAGACACCACAGACCATAAATCATCGCCAGTCAGCGCGCTCGCGAGACGATACGAGAGCCCTGCTGACCCGTTTGCGAAATATTCGCTAAAGATTGAAACACCGACGCGATCGCTCTCGCTTTTGATTAGAGTTAACAAATACTCATAAATGTCGCGTATTGCTAACGCAACCCAGCTGAGCATGTTGGTCCCACGCGGCGGTGTTTTAATCCGTAGCGTCAGACGGCGAGCATCTGTACGGAATTTCCGTACGCGATGCACCGTATTCGCGATAATTTCGAAGCGACGATAACGCTCATCGTCACGAGCTTCCTCCTCCTCTTCCTCCTCCTCCTGATCCAAATCAGAAGCTACAGCAGAACCACTACTATTGCTCGGTGACGGTGCCTCTTCGCTCGAGGTATCGCCGCCGTCACCGCCGCCGCCGCCTACCTGCGATATGCCGCTCGCAGTGCTGTCATCGATGATCGGGTGACCCGCATCGTAGAACCCGACCTCCTGCAGCATCGACAATGTAGGGCTCAGCGCTGTTGAAGAGTCCGATGATATTTCCGGCGATGATGGGCCCTCTTCCTCGCTGCTGCTGCTGCTTACATTATCGTCGTCGACTGCAAAAAAGCGAGCCTTCATTCTTCCGCACGACCGTTGTAGCATTGAATGATGTCGCTAAACAACTCGGCCATCTCGAACGCAGTCATAGAAAATAACTCGTCTGCTGATTTTTCAAGCAAGTTGTTTAACCAACGTACTTCCTGCGCACGACCGTTATTCACAATTCGTAACGCAGCAGCTTGAAAAATCATAGCCGCGTCATTTTCTGGATCTGTATCCGGACAGGGCTCCATGCCTTCGTTCAGCCGACGTCTGATAACTTAAAAAATTATTATTGTAAGTAATAATAATTTTTTAAGAAAAGTTAAAAAAATTATCTTACTCTCGTTAATACGACGGTCGAACGAGCTGTATTGGTCGAAGCGTGCATACGGATTCATCGCAACTTCCTCAGCGGTCTCATCCCGAGTCGCAAAGCCCTCGAAAACCTCGGCTCTCGTAGGACCAAACTCGGGAGCTGGCTCGTAGCGGAACGAGAGCAGAATCATCGCAGCCTCCATCGTTTGCTCGCTACCTCTCAGCGGTGCTGGAGCGCCCGCTCTGTAGACAGCCTGCTCGGAGACGCCAGCCCGATCATCGCCGTTATCGCTGTCCTCCATCTCGCTCTCTGCATCATCCTCCACGGGCTCCTCCATAGGAGCTTGTATATCCTCCTGCTCCTCCTCCGGGTCATCCTCCTCCTCCTCCTCCTCCTCCTCCTCGGATGAAGTGGCTCGCTGTGGTGAAGGAGGTGACGATACAACAAACAGCGTTGCGTCGCTGTCGCTCTCCTCAGCGTCCTCCTGCAGGGTAATTCGGGCTATGAAGAAAAAATTAAGTATTATTTATTTTTTTTTTTAACTAATTGTAGGGAGCAGTGTAAACGCTTACCATGTTCCTCGATTATATGCCGCAGGCAGTACACATCGCGTGCACCGCGCTCCACCAAAAAACTGCCGACGATTTTTATCACGATACTCGAATGTCGAAAGTATTTTTGATAAAACGCTGCGATCCAGTGGTACGCGCAATGCGTAAGCAAGCAGCGCAGCTCGCGCCGCAGCCTCTCCTCAGACATGCGGTGAACGCGCACATACCACTCACGTGTACACTTCCTCTGCACAGATAAGTGACGACCCTTGAGCGCGTTGGCTACGCTCAGGATCGCATCGCGAACTTCGTACATAGCACTATACATTTCTGCGACACGTGGTAAGCTGCCTCTCCCAATGACACGCATTTCGAGAGAGACTGATGGCTGCGCTGGCTTACAGAGGAGTTTTGTAGACGGCTCAGGGCTGATTGGAAAATATCATGCCCTTTTTAGGAGTGATTTCAACGAATAAGAAGCATCGCAAAGCAGAGAAATCAAGAGAAATCAAGTGCAAAAATTTAGAGTGTGTGTGTGCGGCTGTGTAAGTATGTTTGTATGTGTGTGCGCGCGCTCGTGTCATTTTATTATTTCATTGTAAGCTGAGTCATTCGACTCTTACGCGTTTTTTAGTAAATAAATATTGTGCTAGAAATTCTCTTTTTATGCGTGCAAAAACCCCCACTCCCATCAACGATCCCCAAAGCCGAAATTTAGAGTAAGCTTTGCGGCACCGAGTAGTAGAGTAATATATGCACGCGTTCATTTCGATGCGAATCATTCGTCAAGCGACCGGCAAAGCAGCAACTCGACCATGGGACAGGAGCAGAGCAAAGAGCAGAAAAAAGGTTCTACGTGGGAGGAGAGACAGCCTCTCATGAGAAGCAAGGAGCCAAGAAAGCAGAACAATCAGTCGTCATTCTCAACCAACACTTTCTCGTATCCAGAGAAAATCGGTTATAATAATCTGGCTAAAAAATCCTCCTCCTCCTCCTCCTCGTCACAGAATCAAAAATCCTTTTCCACAAACACCTTTTCGTGCCCCGAAAAAGACGGCTACAGCAAGCTGAAACGCTAATTACAATAATATATATTTCAAAAACAATCGGCCCTTTTCAGGGCCACCATATAAATTATATACGTGGAACAATCTTTCTCTTTACAGCGCAGAAAGGATCAGAGCCGGCGCAAGGGCAATAAAAGCCAAACAGCAGGTATACGACAGGTAGACGGCGGACGCGCACGAGTATGGCGTAGAGAGGGGAGAGAGAGAGAGAGAAGCGGGTCCGGTACAGCAGCGGCGGGAGCCACCGCGCCAGAGCTCAGGGGCTACTATAGTGTAGAAGGAGAGGGGGCTACGGGCTGGTATAGCGAGAGTCGCGCACGTGCGTTCGAGCTCGGGGCCGGTATGGAGTAGACAGCGAAAGAGAGAGAGAGAGAGAGAGAGCTACTATAGTGTAAAAGGAGAGGGGGCTACGGGCTGGTATAGCGAGAGTCGTGCACGTGCGTTCGAGCTCGGGGCCGGTATGGAGTAGACAGCGAAAGAGAGAGAGAGAGAGAGAGAGAGAGAGAGAGTCGCGCTCGGGTCTGCTTGGGTAAAAGGGGGAGGGTTGGCATCGTATGCGTGATATAGCTTTTGTTTAAAAATTATTTATAATTATTTATAAATAAACAAAAGCCACCCATCGATGACAGACTGTTTATGACAGTAGCGGTCGTAAATCATGTTAACCTTATGACATCGTATGCGTGATATAGCTTTTGTTTAAAAATTATTTATAATTATTTATAAATAAACAAAAGGCACCCATCGATTACAGACTGTTTATGACAGTAGCGGTCGTAAATCATGTTTATTAACCTTATCAGCTACTGTTGATATAAACATGGGCTTCTGTTTACATAAACAACTGGCGCCAGCCACGGGACTGGTGACGTCACCTAGGCCACGCCCAGTCTCTCCATACCAGCCCATATACTACTAGCCGGCGACACAGGTGGTTGCGGCTGGGTGGACGGCGTGGGCGCTGGGTGCGCCTGCGTGGATGGCCCAGCTAGAGGACCCTGTGCGAGTGGCCGTGCCTCGGGCGCTGATGGTGGAGCTGCCTGCGCCGATGGCGCGGCATGTGGAGGAGCCGGAGCCGCTGAAGCTGGTGGGGCCCGCGCATGGAGCGGGGCGTTGGTAGGCGGCTGATCGGCTACCTCCAGGTACGCCGGCTTGAGGGAGCTGGTCGAGAGAGTCTTGGCCTCGCCGTTCACCTCGACCACGTATCGCTGGTCGTCGAGGCGTCGCAGCACCCTGTGTGGCCCCGTGTAGGGCGGCTGCAGCGTCGAGCGGACCGTGTCGACCCTCCTGAAGACGTGCGTGCAGGTGCGCAAGTCGCCGTGGAAGAACGGAGTGCGAGGCGGTAGGTGCCTGGAACCTGGGGCTGCCCGCAACCGGCCAATGAGACCACGCAACTCGGCGACGAAAGCCGGCGCGGTCGCATCCGGATGACTGTCTGAAACAAAGAAGTCTCCTGGGACTCGGAGAGTTGTGCCGAAGAGCATCTCGGCAGGAGACGCCTGAAGATCCTCTTTGAAGGTCGTTCTGAGGCCCAAAAGAACGGCTGGAAGGGCCTGCGGCCACGGTGTTGGCGCGCAGCACATGAGGGCCGCCTTGAGAGTACGGTGCATCCTTTCCACCAGCCCATTGGCCTGCGGGTGGTAGGGTGTTGTGTGCACCCGGGCTGCGCCGATGATGTTGGCGAGGGCGGCGAAATGGCGCGCCTCGAATTGCGGGCCCTGGTCCGTGGTGATGGTCAGCGGTGTCCCGAACGAGCTGATCCAGTACTCGAGGATGGCTCGCGCGACCGTCTCTGCCTGCTGGTCCGGAAGAGGGATGACGTGCGGCCACCTGGAGAACCTGTCGACGATGGTGAGGCAGTACTGGAAACCCGAGCACGACGGAAGCTTGATGAGATCCAGGTGCAGGTGGTCGAAACGCGCATCCGGAGCCGCGAAGTCTCCCAGAGCTGCTCGGTTGTGCCGATGGACCTTGGAGTGCTGGCATGGCTCGCACGCGCGCGCCCAACGCGCAATCTCCTTCCGCATGTGTGGCCAGAAATACTTCTGGGCAATCATCTTCGTCGTGGAACGGACGCCTGGATGAGAGAGGCCGTGCAGTGCCTCGAAGACGGTCTTCCTCAGCTCCTTGGGGATGTACGGCCGAATTACATTTCCGTCCACTGCACAATACAGGGAGGAACCCTCGATATTGAGGGGCTGAAGTTTTCCGTCTCCAGTGACGAGCAAATGCGGCAGGTCTTGGTCGCTCGCTTGCTGCTGGGCGAGAGTGGAGAGGTCCAGGCAAGCCGGCATTTTGATGGTGTTGACTCTCGACAGGGCGTCTGCGGCGATGTTGTTGGGACCTTTGACGTACGCCAGCTTGATCGGGAACTGGAACACGTAGTCGAGCTGTCTGGACTGGCGAGGCGAGGCCTTTTCCGGTGGCTGCTGAGCTGCGAGGGACAGCGGCTTGTGGTCGGTATACAGGGTGAAAGGGCGCCCCTCGAGGATGATACTGAAGTGCTTAACCGAGGCGAATGCGGCGAGAAGCTCTCTATCGTAGGTGCTGTAGCGCCTCTCGGTGTCCGAGAACTTTCTAGAAAAGAAGCCTAGCGGGCGCCAGATGTCTTCCCTCTCGTACTGCTCCAGGGCAGCACCGATGGCGACGTCGGAGGCGTCGGTGTAGAGCCGTAGAGGGGCCTCGCGACGCAGAAAGGTGGTGGTCACTGCGTCTGCGAGCGCTCGCTTCGTTTTCTCGAAGGCATCTTGTGCATCCTTCGTCCAGGCGAGAGGCGACGGTTTCTTGCACTGCGGCAAGAGCTTCAGTAGATCGTTGAGGGGTGCGAGGAGGCGTGCAGCTCCAGGGATGCATCGCCTGTAGTAGTTGACAAGCCCCAAGAAACGACGAAGTTGTGAAGTGTCAGCCGGCTGCGGAAAAGCTTGGATTGCCTCGACCTTGCCTGGTGGTGGACTACAACCATCTCTAGAGATACAGTACCCGAGGTAGGTGACTGAATCTTTAGCCAGGACGCACTTGTCCTGATTGATCTTGATGCGCGCCTTGCGTAGAGTGGCGAAGAGGACCCGGAGATGCTTCAAATGCTGCTTTCGACCCCTGGAGGCAACGACTATGTCGTCCAGGTATGCTCGCGCGAACGGCAGGTCGCGCAAAAGATGGCCCATTGCGCGTTGAAGAGATTGTGCTGCGTTGCGGAGCCCCATCGACGAGCGTGTGAATTCGAAGAGCCCGAAGGGAGTTGTAATCGCCGTCTTGTGTGCGTCTTCGGGAGCAATCGGTACTTGATAAAAGGCCTTCTTCAAGTCTATGACTGAGAAGGTGTCGCCTTGTAGTTCCAGTAAAAGGTCCTCTATGACTGGGAGCGGATATCTGTCTGGGACAGTGCGACTGTTGAGCTGGCGATAGTCGCCCGTGATGCGATATGAGCTATCGGGTTTCTTGACCAGCTGTAAAGGGCTCGCCCAGGAGCTGTCTCATGAACGGACGATGCCCATTTCCAAAAGCGCTCGAAAACCTGCACGCGCCGCCTCGAGGCGCTCGCCATGAAGCCGGCGTGGCCGTGCTGCAGCTGGTGGCCCGTTCGTTACGATGTGGTGGAGGGTGGAGAGATCCGGTAGTACAATGGTGGTGCTGAGACAATTAAGACAATAAAGAAATGGCATCCTTACAGGTTCAGAAGACTCCAATTCTGACACATAATGTAAATAAAAGATTCGTTGAAAGGTATAGTTGTCTGTAGTATATTGTAGCAAATGATGAATCTATCAAAAATTAAATATTTTAAGATATTAAAGAAGATAACACTGCTAATGTAAATAAAATCGACAATCCAAATATGAAAAGACTACAAGATGAAATAGGGAAACTTAATATAAGATAACGTCATTATAATATTCGAAAACCATTTTTGACGATTTCTCTTCAACTTCTTAATCTTCTTTTTTAAGCGATCATGCTAAAACGCAAAATAGATTGAAGTTGTCATTGATATAACATGATTATAAATACATATGCTCTTCTGATTTACGTACAAGTCCTTGCTACATTTGTAATGGTTATTATGGGCTGTGTTTTAGAGAACCAGTTTGTACAACCCTGCATTTTTATTTACTGATGACGTGGAACTACTTTAAGCACCTATATATTCATAGCAATGTACGTACTGTAACAAGAGCCGAAATTTTGAATCTTGCGCGCACGTATGTCGTGTGATTAGGACTAGACTGCAGCAGACGACGTCAGCAGCCGGCGCTGACAAGGGATTTTTTCGCGAGAAGTGAGCGCGCACTCAGACTCGATTTCGCATCGGCCGTGAATACATCCACGCGATAGAAACCGGCAGAATCCGCAAGCCGATAACCTCACCCGGCGCACAAGTGTGTTTCAACAAGCTTTGCGGCGGGGTGACCGTCGAGGTAGAAATCTTCCTCTCTCTCTCTTTCATGCTACTCTCTGCCGGGGCTGTACCACTTTATGCGTTGGTACTAATAGCATTGGGAATCTGTTTGTAGAGAGAGAGAGAGAGAGATAGAGAGCCGGAGAGAGAGAAAGAGAGAGAGAGAGAGAGAGAGAGAGAGAGAGAGAGAGAGAGAGAAATAGCAGTCAGATGATCGCCATTAGTTCCCGTCGGAAAGAAAGAGAAAGAGAGTAGCAGACCACGCTACACTATGCTGCGTAGCTTCGCCACCAGCCTAAATACTACAATCCCGCCGGTCCACACGCATACACTACGTGAAAGCCAGCGTAGCGCGAAACCAGCGTGAGCAAAGAAGAGAGCGAACCGCTGGGAGGGGGAAAACAGCGTCGTGCGGACCCGCTCGCAGTTCACCGATAAGCCGAGCGTATGTGTGTGTGTGTGAGAGAGAGTTGACGTATGAGTCTGCGGGTTATTTAGTCGGAATAAAGTAATGTGATTTGTAAAGTGGAAATTATGTACTGAGTGAATAAGTGATACTGACTCGTGAGAGTGTGTGTCTGAGCAAAATGTTCTGCCAGAAAACTTGCAAAATAGCGATAACTTAACAAAGTATGTGTGTAATGCGCATGCGTGCAAGTGTGTGCTAGAGCATCACGTCTAAATCCGCTGTAAGAAAGCATACATTGTGTTTTATAACACAGCCTGGAACGGATTCCCCCGGTAATGCCAAAAATTAAAGTAGTTTTTCTTATTTGCGACGAAGTTTCTTTTAGAGCACGAGACGTCATCCGAATGAGAGAAAGAAAGTATAGCAGAAAATATTTACAGAGGTAGACAAAATAAAGTATTTGTTTGAGAATTTCATAGCCGTACTGCCGAGAGTAGGCTCGCTCAAGTCGCGGAACCATTCTGTGTAACCATCGGAAGTTTCGTTTGCGAAAGCGTATTACACGGGTTTAAGTTTACCGCTAAATTTCAGTCGACGCTTTGTTGTGAACCGCATAACTAGTTAAAAATAAAGACTTGTGATTTCAGTGTGACAAAAAAGTGTCATAATTTGTCTCTTGATTTCACCCACGGCCAAATCTTCTCAGAGATAAGGAGTTTCCAATAGCCGGCAACGTGTTAGTGAATGTTGTCTAAAGTTAAATTCGTTCGACCTGACGCCCGTTTAATGAATACGGTCGGGCGATATTAAAGCCAGTATTAGCGAGTAAATGGCGTAATCTCACGCCTGGATTTTTTCGAAAAATCCACCTCGTTACATCTTCGAGTGCCTGGAGGGACGCCATGGCTCGTCAGCTATGGCAATGATGCAAGCAGAGTCAGCAGCGCTGCGTGCAGCACAACAGACTATGACAACTAGCAGCTCAAGCTATCGTTCCCCCTACCATGTGGCAGCGTGAGAGTCACGAATTTGGGCGCTGCGTCGCAGCGTGTTTTGTCCTACCCTGTACTGGTCTTTCCATGCTAAAGACGGAATCTGCTTTTCGGGAACGCGTGTGCATTTGACCTAGTCGGGGAAATAAAGCAATAGACTGATTAATCTTTTGAAAATGCATTATTGCATCAATAATATGCATTTTAAAATTGCATTCGGAGGAAACACTGAATAAAAAATTTACAACTCGATAAATATTGATGGAAATGAGTCCAGTTTTGTTACTCGGGGGGTTTTGGGGTCGCTGAACACGAATACTGCGACGGCAACGGCCTCCGATGTACCTGGTGCTCAAGGTGGACAATAGGAAAGTCGCCTTAAGGACGTTGCCCTGGATCTTTTGGTCTTCAGTAGTTACCTTCATTATCGACGTTTAGTCGAAACTTGGCAACACTGTCGCACGTGTTTAAGTTACGTGGTTCGGTTTATTAATGTTTACCGTCATTTTCATTGCATTATACTACGAAGGCTTACAAAATTTTTATTGAGAAATAATTATTTATATCGCACCACGCTTCCTAATATCGTAGTTCGATATAGTTTCCATCGAGTATTCACGTGCATTAAAAAGTGCCGCCGAGTGTGGCGCTCTCTGTCGTCACTCTCTCTGCAATGCGGCGTTGCCAAGTGTATCTCAAACGAATTATTTCATCATTATTTTCATTAATTTCTTAATAAAAAGCGTTATAACATGGTTTCAAACTTTGAGGGTTGAAAAATTAAAAATAATTTTTGTTGGTCATCCAAAAATTATATACTCGTGTCATTTCTAAGTGGTATTATTCAAGACTAATCGCCATCCCCACGTGTTAAATCGCGTATCGTATTTCTTATATTTCTCTTTATTTAGTATTATAACCTATGCCCAAAAAAATTCTGTAAGTTCAGAATACTCTAAACTATCATACTTTCAAGTTTCATTAAAGTCTGTAATCATTTCATAAACCAGGGCAACGTCTTTAACTAAACTTAATACTTAAAATACCAGTAGAAGCAGTCAAGCAAGAAAAGGCTGAATCCATCACGGGTATACACGGAAAAGAGTACGTTATGCCTCCAGGCATGATGCAGCACTTCATAAATCTGCATAGTCTGATATTTGGCAGCACGAAGGGTCTAGAGTCCTCCCTTCTCGATGTTGTTGGGGTCTCGTTCTGCCTAGATGCCGAAAATTTGCAAGTAAGAGAAGCCGTTATATCTGAGCTTTCCTTCACTTACGCCAAATTTTGCATCTCTCCTGCTACCCAGCTTCGGTCCGCCCTTTGGTCCGCCTACGCCCACTCCTCTATAACTGTGGTTTACGCGAATGCCGCTACCGACGCGCACGCTAATTGTAAAATTTTCCAAGCATTTTATTTATCATTAATAAAAGTTAAGTAGAGTTTTGTATGTGAGAGAGAAAGAGAGAGAGAGAGAGAGAGAGAGAGAGAGAGAGAGAGAGAGAGAGAGAGAGAGAGAGAGAGAGAGAGAGAGAGAGAGAGCTGTTAGTGGACTAGATCTAGGCCTGAGGCCTGCCGTCTGCTGCGCGGGCGCGGCTCATGTGTGAGCGTGCCTGCATAAGCCCTGCGTGGCTAAATTGTGCGCGGGAGTCACTACGGCTACCGCGTTGTAGGGAAGGGCTGGGCAACATACAAAGTGCAATAAACTGTAACCATTGCGTGTGATTACTTTCCCCTCTTCCTAGCGTTTTTCCAAACATGGCGATTACGCCAAATCCTACGGTTAAAGAAAAATCCTAGTGCATGCAAGGCGCTAGGCGTTGCACACCTGTGTTGGGAGGCACAGCATCGCATTAAGTTAGCGATTTCTAGTTAACTTGAACATTTTACTTCTACTTCTACAGGGTTGTATTCAAGTTATTGAATTAGCCAAAGATGCCAACCATCATCATGAAAGGAAATAAATTCACCTTTAGAGTCATGATGGTTCTAGAGTTCAAGTGAAAGCGAAGCGCAAGAACAGTGTAGTCGTACCTTGTATGCAAAACGGCCGTCAGGTCGCGCGTAGTGCACTAGTTTTTCTATGGATTTACATTAAATACATACATTTTCTAAATACATAAGGTATAAAACCGTACTGTATACGCATTTCTCAACAAATTTCGTGATACTAACGTAACGCGATTACGAGCCGCGCATACGAAATTGACGTAATTGGTTACAAAATCAATATCGTGGTGTTCTCTTAGTGCAACACCCAAGTATTAAATCTTCTGATCAATCAACATTTAAATTTTAATGATATTTTTTTTTAATCTAACTAAAAGATTCATGCATGTTCCCTATCTTTATGTTTTACATCTGCCAGGCATTCCGTGATACCTTACCTTTTTTATATTATACTTGTATAAATATGTCTTTACTCTCTTCTAGTTAATATCTGATCCATCCATATTATTTCTTGATGAGCCAACGACAGGGCAAGATGCCTACACAGCAAGTATATTGGTGAAACAGTTACACTCATTTGCTGCACAAGGGCGTACAGTTCTGTGTACAATACATCAGCCAAGTTCAGAAGTATTTAATTCATTTAAGAAAATCATACTTCTTGCAAATGGAAGGATTGCATATATTGGAACCAGCACAGATGCATTGAATTTCTTTTCAAGGTTTGTGCACCATTAATGCTTTTTCAATTTTCGAATTGTGCATATAATTTGACCAGTGGTTCTTTTAAATCTAAAATTGATCTATGATTAATAGAAAAAATTAGTATCTTGTGCAACTAAGCAGGAATATTGGTTTTTTCTAGAAAATGTAATGATTTGAGCATGAGTGATCAGTCGAGGGCGCTGGCATCTGAGTCTGAAAAGCCACCCCCCCTCTCGCCTCGCATTCTTGTTGTACACTGTACTGTTTTCAAAGAGCGCAAGGAAGATGACTTTTTTTTGTCAATGCAAGAAAAGCATGGAAAATGAAAAACTTCAAAACCTCTCAAAATCTCTCGAAACTTTCAATATTTTCAAATTTTTTAGAAATTAAAAAAATTTTCAAAAAAAAATTTTTTTATTTTTGGAATTATCAAAAATGTTTAAGCAATGAGAAGAAAATGCCGCTGGCAATTCTTTGGCACGTAGCTTTCTCCAACAAAATTTATAACTCCTATAAATACAATATTGTTCAAATATACAGTATATTATTGATTTTTAAAATACTTTCAATCTTAATTATTTTACTGAAGGAGCACCCGTCACAATATCAAATCATATAATTTTCTTAAAAAAATGTAAATCTAAATATTTAAATTACCATAGGTTTCTCATAACCTCATAAAATCATGAATTTTCTCAAAACATAGTGAACTTTAGTTAGCGAGTTAGAAGGTTTAACAAAAATAGTAATTTTCAGTTATACATGGTATACAGTGTGAGGGACAAAGAATCGGAATCCTCATATATTTTAAACTAAACTTGAAACGCTCCGACTTATCTCGGTTTTTATATTATTTATTTTTTAGTGGTCCGGAATGTCGTGGTATTTGAAGCTCTTCTATTTATGAAATTGAATATATGTATTATTTTAATTTAAGTTAATATTTCGTACTTGGCTAACGTATTGTAGGCAAGACTAATATAGCCAGAACCCTATTGCAAAATCTCAGGTGAGATCTTATGTAAGATCTCACGTGAGATTTTGCAATAGGGAATTAAATTTTGTGTTTGACTTTTATTTTAAGTTTTTCACTTAAACAGATGTATTACTGTTTGAGTTACTCGTCATAATCGGAGCTCTCTCCTGAGACGTAATGTCTCTAGAATGTTTCGTTTGACAAAAGTTTCGTAAAGTTGACCTTCAGAGGACGTATTGCCTCTGAAGTCGTACAACACAGATATTAAAATAGAGAAATTTTAATATATATATATATATATATATATATATACAGGGTGACCCAATTTAAACGGGCACCGCTCATAACACGTCAGGGACAGCCACAATCGAAAAAATGGTAGAGACCAAAGTTGTAGGATATCGAAGGGGCAACCCGATGGTGACCTTGGATTTGACTTTGAACGCGTTTTTCAAGGTCATTTGAAGGTCAACTTTGGTTTTTTAAATAGGAACCCCATTCTTTTATTGCGGGAATGGAAAGAGCGGTAAATTTTACGTTCAGAATGGTATGTTCGGTTGCGGCACTGAAGGTCATCTCAATGTCCTGCAGCCAGAATGAAACCCCGCCTACGTAATTCCTCTAGCAACGCCAAATTA
>JAZHPH010001039.1:0-14830 GCA_037356405.1 Nasonia oneida | reverse complement strand
ATATATATACGCGCATGTCGATGCTATGCTGCGTGTTCGCTTGTGTGTGCACGAGTATGTATGTGCGAAACGTTCATGCTCGAATTAAGAAGTCACCTTTGACATTAAACGTTCGAGCATAAAAGCGCTGCCGTAATCTTTCACGCTTTGGGGAATCGTGGCGTGAAAATGGGGACACGGCTATATCTGGATTTGATTAAATTTCTGTACAATTTGGCGGTTTTGAACCCGAAGAATCGGGCTAAATAAATTAAAAAATCTTTTGATAAAGCATCAAGGCGTTTCTTTTTTCAATTTCAGACATTTCACTTTAAAAGCACACTAGTTGATTGAAACATGAATTTCAGGATTTTAGCGCGGAACAATGCAGCTGGGGAACAAAAGCAGTCGGTTATAACTATGGATTTTCGTATCAAAGATTGACGACTGCTTCGGTTTCGATTTTCTCCAGTCGTCGTGCTGCCATTGTTCACATCCTATATATACACACCCAAGCCTATCGCATCCAATGCGGCAAACTTAATCCAAACTGCTAAATACTGAATGACTATTTCGAATCGAATTTAAATTCAATATACATTGCAGATTAATCAATACGATCGATCTGTGAATGGAAATATCTGGAAAATTTCACTAACTGCATTAACACATGTATTTTTTACTAAAAATTAAAAAAAAAATCACTAAGTAACATTAGACAGCCAAACAGCATATCTTTTACTTTTCTAAAAAGTCATTAATATAACGGTAGCAGTTCAATAAAACTCGATATGTTTGACCCGTTTCCGCGAAAATCCTTTAGTGCAATTATACCTTCCACTCTTAGCAACCTCATCCACAAGAAAAATTAACAGCTTTGCTTTCGTTTGTTTGGTTTCAGCCTCGGGCCGCAAATTTCCTGTATCGGGCAAACGAATGCCGGGGAGCGCGATGAACAAGAGCCAGACACTACCTCGAAGCATGGGTCGTTCGCCGGCGGTGCTGCCCTGCCATCGGCCTTCGCTAATTAAACCCTCGCTAACGCCGCCCTCGGTCAAGCGGCAGCTATCGGTGCCCGGCAGCGAGTCGCCCCTCCGGAGGCGGCCAACCACACCGAATAACGTCGGTGTCGGCAGTGCGGCTAACAGTAATAAGGGCACGCCCGTGAGGAAGCTGCCCCAGATGAAAGGGGTCGAGCCGAAACTCGCGCAGGTCATTCTAGACGAGATACTCGAGGGCGGGGCGCCCGTTCTTTGGGATGACATCGCTGGACAAGAGGTGGGTTCAATTCTATTTTTCCTTTTGTAAATAAGGTTTGCTCTATGACGAAATGTTCGCAGATATCGATGAAAATAGTAGGTTGTGCGACAAGTGCGCGAAATAGGTGATTTTCGACGAGTCACAGTCGAAAATTACCTAAGCGCATGAGTCACACATACTATTTTTTGGCACATTGTTTGAGAAATTTGATTACAAATGTCAGACTAATTAAACAAATAAATAAAAAATAAAATAGCATACAAAATGAAAAGACAATAAATTGAGGATATCATTTGTTTTTAATTTGATAAATATATTTAATATATAAAAAAACACATGTGCAATATGCATATGAAGATGAATATATATATATATATATATATATATATATATATTCCTATATTATATAGTTATTTTGGCAATCCCCCCCCCACCCCCCCCCCCCCCCACTTAGCCCTCCCACAAAATAACGTAATAATCATTTATTTTTGTTATTTTTAAAAATGTGTATGCCCCCCCACGGTCCTTTACACAGCAATAACACGAATTTTGTAGAATTAACTTACTTAAAATGTACTGTTAGTTAACTGTCAACGTTTATGGTTTAAAATTATATACTATAACTGTCAATGTTTATGGTTTAAAATTATATACTATATTATATAGTTATTTTGGCTATACTTATGAACGGTAAAAAGATAAACATCAGTAGACAGTTTTCCACACCACCCAAGGGGTACTGTCAGAAGCACATTATTTCAGTCATAATGTACTTTGGGCGCGTTGATTTTTTTTTATTTTATTGTATAAAAATTACCAATAATTTTCTGACATGATCAAATTATACTAAATTATGGTTATTGTTAAAAATGAATGAATTTTGTTCTTAAGATAATGCATTTGATTTCAATTAAAGTGCCAAAAATACCAGATTGAGACATAACATTTTGAAAATAATCACTTCCTACAATAAAATCACAATAATATTTCCAATTGTTGATAACTTTTTTAACTATCATCGTTCTTATATTGTTATGTAAATTTTCATTATTGTATACAAAAATTGAAAAAATTCGAAATAATCCATTACATTACGTGATCTATGTGATATCAAAATTCCTTTCGGAAATAAATTAATAGTATTAGGGGGGGGGGGGGATTTTTGACAAATTCTCCCTGTTTTAAAAAATAGTAATAGAAGCACTATTATAGCAGAAACTATAAAATTATCATACCTTTGGTCAAATCTCCATATTTTGAAGTTAAATATAAACATGCGTTCATGTTATAAAGAATTTTCAAAATTGTTACTGAAAATTGGAGAAGGAAATATTACAACATTTAAAATTCCAAATGAATGGAAAACAAATGATGTATGTTCAAAAATTTTTGGTAAAAAATTTCACTTTTCGTTAAATGGTTAAACTCACTTCTCATAATGAATACACGTATTTTTTGAATAAAAAAATTTTAAGACAAATGGATAGCGAAGAAAAAATATATTATAGCATAGATACTGCAACATACAAAGGTGTTGACAAATCTGATGATAATATTTATATAAATTTTCCGAAAGTATTAAATAACATTCGTGAAGGATTACCACCACATGAACTCAATTTGAAAATTGGTGCAATTGTTATGTTAAGAAACTTAAGTATAACAGAAGGTTTATGTAATGGAACACGATTAAAAATTACGAAATTATTTAAGTACAACATAGAAGCTGAAATTATAACTGGAGAAAAAATTGGAAATTAAGTTTTTATACTGAGAATTACTTTAAATACTGGAAATTCACCTTCATCTTCGTTGCCACTTATTGTATATAGAAAACAATTTCTCTTAGTCTTAGCATTTGCAATGACTATTAATAAATCCCAAGGTCGATAATGTAGGATTATATTTAAAAAAACCATTATTTTCTCATGTACAATTATATGTAGCATTATCCAGATGTAAAAACCCTAATCAATTATTTATCCAAATTGAAAATGAAAATGATACTGAAATTGAAAATATAGTTTGGAAGGAAATTTTTAATAAATACAGAGTTTGTATAAAATTTCTTGATTCTATATGATATATGGAACAAATACAAAAATAGTTTTACAGAAGATTTTACAAAAACTACACGGGGGGGTTGGCGGGCGTAGCGAGCAGGGGGGTGAAGCCCCACTAGTGTATATGTGTGTGTGTGTGTGTGTGTGTGTGTGTGTGTATATATATATATATATATATATATATATATATATATATATATATATATATATATATATATATATATATATATATATATAGAGAGAGAGAGAGAGAGAGAGAGAGAGAGAGAGAGAGAGAGAGAGACACACCGGGTAAAGCTGATTTTTTCGAAAATGAACTTTCGGTATTCATATAAATGGTAATTTTACATATGATTACTGAGTATTCAAAATTATACCAAAAATATTCTTCCATTAAGCTATATAAATTAATTATATGATAGAATTAACGTATTTATGTTATTCCTAAAAAAACTATTATTGCAATCAAGAACATCTGCTGAAATAAATAATACTTATTTGTTTTGATTCATATTAAAAGTTACTAAGCAATCGTGAAACTGAAAAGAAACATTTTCGTCAATTGTAAACCGAAATTTTGAAGAAAAATCCGTTTGCTGTCGGACAGTATATGACTAGTATGCAACGTTACCGTAAAATTACAACAAAAATTTAAATTAGAAAATTATGAAATTTCACTCAAAACTTTTATTAGTACAGCGTGCAAAAAAATAAAAATTTCGCACACGTCTTCATTAGAGTTTGAAAATCCGGTATTTCGCACACGCTAAACACTACTGAGAAATCAAATTTCGCACACAGTGTGTCAAAAAATCTACTCACATCGCGTGATAATTATAAAAAAAAATCGATAACGTATTGCCTTCGTAAAAGTTTAAAACACGTCTATTTTTGCCTTAGTGTATAATGTACAGTTAGAAAAATGTGGGACACGTGTCCGGTATAAACATGTATTCAAGCCTTTGCGCTTGACAGGCAATTCGTTTTCCAATAAGTTCTCTTTTCTACAGCAGTCTTGCTGTATCTGACTTTTTCTATTATTGCTGATCCAGTTTCTGAGCTCTTCATATCAAGCTTTGAGGGTGCATTTTAATACATAATAATAAAAAACGTTTAAATCATTCCACACAGACTGCCAAGCAGGCCTTGCAGGAAATGGTAATACTACCATCTCTTCGTCCAGAGTTGTTCACCGGTCTTCGCACCCCAGCGCGTGGTCTTCTGCTTTTTGGTCCTCCAGGTAACGGCAAGACCCTACTGGCTCGTGCCGTTGCCACTCAGTGCAACGCTACCTTTTTCTCGATCTCAGCGGCCAGCTTGACTTCCAAATACGTTGGAGATGGTGAAAAGCTCGTACGCGCACTTTTTGCAATCGCTCGTGAATTGCAACCATCTGTCATCTTCATCGATGAGGTGGACTCGCTGCTTAGCGAACGCAAAGACAACGAGCACGAGGCTTCAAGGTATGATACCAGAACTAAACTTTACATCGGTTCTTTTCTGACTTTGCTATACGATTCTATATATGAGTTGCTTTTCGTTCCAGACGTCTGAAAACGGAATTTCTAGTGGAGTTCGATGGTCTTCCTTGTAGTCCTGAAGAGAGGATACTCGTCATGGCCGCGACCAACCGACCGCAGGAGCTCGACGAAGCCGCTCTCAGGCGGTTCTCCAAGAGAGTCTACGTTACATTGCCTGACTATCAGACGAGAATCATTTTGTTAAAACGACTGTTAGCTAAGCACAACGATCCACTTACTGAAGAGGAGTTGAATCAGATGTCGATGCTGACGGAGGGCTATTCCGGCAGTGATTTAACGGGCCTAGCAAAAGATGCCGCGCTTGGTCCTATTAGAGGTAATTTGTTTATAAAATTTTGATAAGACTTGAAGGGTCTTGATGTGAGAGCTGAGTTTGATGATCTGGTACGCTTCTTTCAGAGCTCAATATGGAGCAAGTTAAAGATATGTCCTTAAGCGCGGTACGCAATATAACGCAGCAAGATTTTATCGACTCGTTGAAGAAAATTCGCAAGTCGGTTTCGCCGGGAAGCTTGGCAGCCTATGAAAAATGGAGTCTCGAATACGGTGACGTGAGCCTCTGATCAAAAGACGTAAGTATAAGGATAACGTCGGGTTAGTTTCCGCGTAGCGTGCACAATTTTTTAAACGTAAAAACTTAAACCGATTGTCTTGAATCGTATTGCTGCTGATTGGGATACCGAGAAATATTTTAAAATCGTAATGGTATCTCATGCTTTCATATTTTTCAAACTTACAGAGGTAAATAAAACCACGCGCAAGCAGTAACACGTTTAGAAATCAATAAAAGATAAACTTAATTGTAAAAAATATAAAGAAAAAAACAATTTTTGATCTTGGAGACTACGAGCACTCTAAATGAATCAACACAAGTCAAGATTTACAAATGCAACCTTGCACGTCCATTTCAGATAATAAATAAATCGTAAAGGAAAATGCTAAATACTCGTTCGAAATGTAGCAAATGTTTTCAGTAGATCGTCAGGAAAGCCTTTTACTTAGGACTTGTAGTGAAGTTTGTGATTTTTCGCAAGGCAACGCACGAGAAAAAAAATGAAAACCCGTAAATTATTTTACTCGCGGTTACAGAGACTTGGCTTATCAGATTTGATGCATGGTTCTACAAAACAACGAAACGATTGAGATATGTCGCGATGAATGATTTATTATCATACGAAATACAAAAAAAAACCGAATAGGACGCTATAACTTGCAAGGTATTTTTTATTCTATATACTTATATAAATCGTTACGATAATCAAATGCGATGACGAATGACCGAATACCAGTGCAAAAGTTTTAAATGCTATAAAAATTCATCGCAGTTGATAGAAGTGTGTACTTAATACAAATACATCTGCCCAAAGGTGTATTTTTTATCATTCTTATAACAATAACTAGTCTTGGGATATTTATTGTTTATTAGTGGATGAAATGGTCATTTTTCCTTCATTGGCATCATCTGAACAAATTAGTATATTATGCAACAAGGGGAGAAAATAAGCTATTTTTAGTGAGGGTGAGGTGTTCAGCACGAATTGGAGTAAAGGGCGTCGAAGGTGCCTGAAACGGAGACGAGTGCTGAAGACACCTCACCCGAGTTTGAAATAGCTTTTCTTCCCATGTTCCACATCTTATTTTTTCCAACGAGCGCATAAACGGTCCTTTTTTGTTCCTGATAGTGGGAGAGGTAATTGTACATTTTGAGTCGTGTACAATATACATAAAAATGTTAAATAAAAATGAAATTTTGAAGTGAGAAATGGATCCATTTCTCCCCTAGGGAAAAAATATTCACTTCTCACCTGTTAACAGTTGAGAAATGTTTCTTAATACTTTGAAAAATAAGCTCAAAATGTTCAATTTTCTCTCCCACTTTCAAGCATGAAAGAGGACCGATTTCATGCACGTGTTGGGAAAAATTTCTTACTTGTGCTATAACTATCTAAATATGTTGTATTGTAAAATTATTTATAATAAATGTTGGATTCAAATAACATTAAAGTTGCATTGGAGGTATCTCTATGTTTTTTTGTACTTATGGAGGTTCACTGAATATAAGTAAATATAGTTAATTAAATGTTCTAAACTCTAGTATTGATATTAATTCAAATACTGAGCACTAATTAATAATCAGATGGAGAATATTTTTTTAATACATTCAATATAGATTATATTAAATAAAAATTATAGCACAAATAAGAAATCATGTTATTTCAATGAAAGAATTAATGTCTATATTTGAATATACACTTGAAATATTTTGAATCCTGCATTCCAAAATAATTAGTTAAAGGTATTGAACAAGTATGTTATATTGTTGGTATTTATTTATTTGTATAGTTTAAAGTTCAGACTTTATTAGAGTGCGAATATAAGTTTTTGCCAAATAGCGGTGCATATTTCAAGTTGCCATAATCTTTTTTCTCTTAAGAAATAACATAATTGTAAAACGGGTACTGTTTTAAAGGGATAATGAATCGCATGCTCTTGTCGTTCATAAGTACAAGGAACTATCTTTACCTTGTATCTTAGTTTACAAAACTTTTTACAGTACCCCAAGGTAGTAAGTAAGCGTCGTGATGTCTACTCTGCGCATGTGATAAGAGAGGGTGATAAATATAAAATTTCACGAGGTCACTTAATTTTGTTATAATCCGTCAGAAAATTGTATGTGCAAAGTTAAGAGCAAACAAAGTTTTCACACTGTCTAGAAAAGTTTGCAAATTGTTGAAAATAAGGTTGAAATGATAAAAAAGGTAAAACAAAAATCAAGTACAAAACACATGGATAAAGTGTTATGAAGAATTTTTGTTATTACTTTAATGATCTCTTATCGAGCGATCAGAGGTTTTTCCTCCAAGTTCTTTTTTATTTAAATGCTGCGAATAATTGCATTGTGACTGCTTTCTTCTTTTGTAAGTTTTGTAACACGTATTTCGCTAAGAGCGCATACAAATATATGAATGTACTTTCAAGAAATGCGTAACGTCATTGCCTACATAAATTTTTATACGTACAGGGTACGAAAATAAGAGATTAAAACAAACTATTGTCTCTAATAAGCGCGATACACGTTGAAAAAAAATATCGATTGAAATAAATTTGTAATTCAACGTATCTGACGCAGAGACGCACATTCGTGCTGTCTAGCCTTCCAATCACAAAACAGTTCTGCCTTGATCCAATTATTTTGCTACTTTTATAAATATAATTCATAGCAATAATAAGGATTATTAAAAGAAATAATGCGCAAAAGAATCACCAGTGAATATTAACCGAGAATTAAAAAAATAACTATGCGAAGCAGTTAAATAATCTGTGAACTTCCTTTGAATGTACTTTACGATAAAGTCGATTGAATACCCATACCCCTGTTGTTTATATCCGATTTGTATCAAGAAAAAAATATGTATATGAAAGATTTAATTGTATTTTGTATAATTATGTGGTGCGATGCAAGTGAAAATAATTATGTATTTGTTCACGTTTCAATTTGAAGAACGAGGTGTCTTTCAACGTTATACATGTGGCAATTGTTAGAAACCGAGTGGGAATGCTCTCGAATGTGTTGGCTGGAAAAAATGTGTATTATTGTAGTATTTTATCTAGCTAATAGTTATAATTACAGTTTTCAAGACTTCAATTAAAACTCGCAGATGAAGGTGGAATTGGAAACCTCTTTATCAATTGACTAATTATTCGAGAATTTGCTTGAGGCGTATAAACTGTAAGAAGTTATATTATTCAATTGCTCGATACATAAGTTGTATATACACAGACACACCTAAAAAAACTAAGTTTTACTGTTTATTTCTCTTTATACCTCACATCCTTCTCAAACATATCTAAGAAATCATCTGTGGTATTTTTACAGGAACCTGACGCTTTCGGTAATGATGTAAATATACACTAAATGTTAGCAAGTTCTGAAAAATCTGTAAATTAAATCATACTTGATATATACTTTACAAAATATTTACTAGAAAAATTCATAAGGCTTGATAAACAGAAACAAAGAAAGCAAAATGTATTTTAAATATTTATTCCTTTTTCTCATTTAAAGGACAATTTGTTTTTTTCTTTTTTTTTTATTATAAGATAACATTATCCTAAGCATTGTTGAGGGTTTTGCGCCCTACCATACCTAAATTAATCTGTATATAACATTCTTCACTTCCATCACTTTACTGATTCGTATTTTACTTAGTGTTCATTTCTTATAATCAATTACCTCATACACCTGTTTTCTCACTCGACATACCTTGCTCTGCATTACAATTCATCAAATTATAAAAATTTGAATTTTTAAACCTTGCTATTTTTTACATTTGCTTTGTCACCAACTTGTGGAATAACAAAGATTTTCATCGCCAGTGGCTTTATTCAAATTTCAAGCTTTTTTGTTTCTTTTTTTGATTCTTTGATTAAGTAATTAAAACTCTCTAGAATGAATTTTAGAAATAAAAAAAACTAAGTACTTGGTGTCATACTGTAAAGCAAAATATAAAAACAGTTTATATTGCTGTACAATGTTTAGCATTCTTTTATATTTTACGGAAGACCTTTGATCTAAACAAATTCAAAATACAACAAAACTTCTCTTTACTCATTCCTTCTTATATTTACCAAATAGATTTTAATTGATACATGCTAGCTAAACATCTTTTATTCTTATCCTGATGAAGCTTTAATTTCACTTCTTCTACTTTTTTTTGTCATTTGTTAGATTTTATAAAAAAATTTATGTTTAAATTTGTCGCTCAGCCACTGGCGATAAAGTCGCAAAGCGAAGGTAAGTTCATAAGCGTAAACATCGTAGTGATAATGTTTACGCTTGACGAGGGCCCTGCATACGTACTTCAACAGCGTGCTTTCAAAAAGTTCTAGCTAAATCACAGGCGCTGTGTCTAGCTATCATCTTCCCTGCCTTACAGTTACGCATAGATAGATATCATGATTTTTTTATCATGATTATCCAAACACTCAAGTCACAAAATGTCTATTTGACAACACGACTGAACTAAGAAAAATTAGTATTTCAAAAGATGTCATAGGTAGGGAAATTGCGGAGCAGGGAACAAAGAAAAGAGGAGCAATATTAAAAAATACAACAATCGCAATAGTCAATCATACGCGTACATACTGGGTACACGCCGTATGACGAATGCAGGGCTCTATAGGGACCTCGAAGATAGATGAAAATATATACCTTGTAATTTTTTTAGTTTTCTTTTTTTTATGAAATGCAAAAATCGATCTACTCTTTGCATTTCTATCCCCTACGTTTTAGCAAAATTAGATGATTGACACCTGCTTTTTTAACGTTTATCTATAGCAAAAATGTAAACTGCACTCTAATTCAATCAACAAGAGTATTATTTTGAATCTGAATGTTTGTTTGCTCGAGAAAATGTACAAATATAAGTAATTACATGTGTATTAGGTGTAAGTGTGCGCATGTGTGTGTGTGTATGTTTTATACTGTAGTGATTGTAAAAATTAATACAAATAATTGATTTTACAATCAAAGATCGCCGGTATATATCGTAGTCTATTTTCGAGAGAAACCCTTGTCAAGTGTTGCGTACAGAACTTTCAGCTGTCATTCCTTTTTACTTATTGATGCTGTTGTTTTTTTTTTGTTTGTTTGTTTTTTTTTTATAAATTGTCGATCGTCCTCTTTCATTGCGTGGGATACTGTGGTGGCATGGTGTATGTTACCATTGGCTGCTGTCCTGGTGGTAAAGGTGCAGCAGGTGTTGGTTGTGCTGTACCACCCTGACCTGGCTGCCACGTGCCACCTGCTGGTGTTGGCATTCGCATGCTATTCATGTACTGAGCCTGCTGTTGGCCATAATATTGACCATAGTACTGAGCTGGCTGCAGAAACTGTCCCTGCATCTGAGGATAACTCTGCGGATACCAATAGCTCATTTGTTGACCATATCCATAAGCATATTGTCCTGCTCCTGATGTGACCTACAAATCAACAATAATGATTTAATTTTCATCTTATCTAATTAAAGTGAATAAGTCTTTATTTTAAAATAAATAACAAAAGGTTATTAAAGTATTAATAAAACAAAAATATAAAACAACTAATAGAAATGAAGTATAAGTATTTAGCAATGCATAATAGAATTTAAGAAAAGTTTCAAACTATTTAAATAATTTTTCATAAATGCTAACCTGTTGAGCTTGTTGGTTTGCGTTAGGCCCAACACTGTTTGGATCACCATTTTCCTTACCCCAGAAACATTTAACGACACTGCCGTTAATTTCTGTATTATGCGTTCTTTCTATGGCATGTGTTGCTGCTTCTTTTGTAGTAAATTTGATAAAAGCATACCCTTTATCCTTAAATACTCTTATATCTTGAATAGTACCAAAAGGTGAGAAGGTCTTTGTTATCAAATCTTCTGTAATGCCATTTGTGAATCCACCACAATAGACAGTGCAATTGGTTGGGCTGCTTTGGTTGTATACCTGTTTCAAATATGGTATTTTAATACATCTTATCATGAATATATTGCGCAGAAATTATTTTAAGCACAATAGTTAAAAATTAAGCAAGTTAGCTTGACACATAAGAATAAAAATAATTGTAAAACAGATTCTTCCGATCGTAGAAGATTATAATTTTGATTTGTCAATAGCAGATTTGGTAAGAGTTATGAAAAATTATTTTTTTGTTCAAGTAATGACACCTAACTTTTATCGTCAAAACTTAACTATTTTGTTTAAAATTGTTGAAAAAAGATGTCACTTAAAAAATAAAAGTGTATCTATGTTCATTTCTTTTTAAGTATATTAATTATACATTATTAACAATAGCTTATTAGAGGGTCTGAATGTGCTTAGGCACAGAAGAACGTATGCAACTAGTGTATGCACATCTTTATTGTGCAAAGAAATTAATGTAGTATAAAAATTAAAATTTGGAATGGAATTAAATTAGTTTGAGGTATATATAAAATATACTAATATTAAAAAACATTAGTTACATACGCAGCAGCCTCATTCACCTGAGCATATGTAGATCCTAAAAGATTAAATAAAATTGTAAGGACCAATTTTCATGTCTTCTGTCTAGTTTCTTTGTTTGATTACGAAAAGGAATTATCAAGGCTACAAAAATTATATTATGAAAAATAACAAAGATATCCTTTTACAAACCAAACAAAAAAAGCATAATTTTGAAAAATAACAGGTGTTTCAAGTTGAAAATAAGTCAAATAACGTGAAACAGTATGAAAAGAGCAAAACACCTGCTTGCCCAAATCAGACAAAGTGCGTAAGCAAAGCTCAGTGTCAGATTTGGCAAAGAGTTAGGCTAAGTTGAAAATTAAGAGAGCACGTCCTGTTTCAAACCGATACAATAATACTCCCGAAGCCATGGAATGCTGCGGGAAATAATGATTCAATGGCTTTGGGGGAAATTAAAAGTCAATCTGAAGTAGGACCAGCCCTGCAAACATGGATATTTTTGTGAGGCTTAACCCGAACAAACCCATCGTACAAGAGGAATGTTTGCGAAGGGAAGCAGTCGATGCTGAATAGCCCATTTATCGCCAGGGTCTGTCTGTCGCTCAGTCTCGTGATCGGATCGCATCGTGATGTCGATCACAGCCAACGTACCTCCTCGTAGTTGGGTTTGCTGTTGGCCGCATGCCTGGGCCTGTCCGAGCGCGGCGGTGGAGGCTTCCTCGTCGACCAATTGGTCCGGATACTGCGCGAGCCAAGCCACTGACCGTTCATCGCGGCGATCGCCGCCTCGGCGTCGCTCTTCTTGACGAATGACACGAAGGCATAACCCTTGCTCTTGAGCGTCTGGGGGTCGCGCACAATCCTGCAGTTGCTGATTTCGCCGAAGGGCGTGAAGGCCTCGCGAAGCGTCTGCGTCTCGATTTCGGGCGACAGGTCGCCCACGAATATGTGGTGGTGATTGCTCGTGTCGAGCTTGGGCTGATTGCCCGGACTCGTGGCCCAGTTAACCTTCATCTCCTTGTTGAGGAAGACGCGCTTGTTCATGGCGGCAAGGGCCGTAGCCGCGCACTGGTGGTTCGTGAACTCGACGAAAGCATAAGGATCGTTGCCGGCCTCGCGGATTATCTTGCATCCCTTGACCTGCCCGATCTGCGAGAAGAGGGCGCAGAGCAGATCCTCGGAAACGCTAACGTCGAGGTTGCCCACGTACAGCGTACGCGGATTGCTCTCCTCGCTCATGCTCATGGCTGCTGTTACTACTGCTGCTGCTACACTACTTCAGCTGCTGTCGTACTCTACTGCTGTCGCAGTTGATTCACGCACACACACCTCGAGCTTCCTCGACGCAACGTCGCTCTCTCACCCTTACCTCGTCCTCGGAAGAGCGCCCTGGCTGCTCTCTTCCTACCGGGAGAGAGAGGAAGAGAGGAAAAACGCGCAAGCTCGCTCTCTCTCTCTCTCTCTTGCTGCTGCTGCTGCGGCTGCTACTGCTGCTTGCGCGCTCCCCTTTGCTGCTGCGGCTGGCCGGCGCGGCGAGAGACGAGGCAGCACAGCAGCGGCCACCTTTCTTTATCTTTCTCGCTCTCTCTTGCGCCTGCTGCTTCTCCGTCTGTCTCTCTCTGGCTCACGCTACGGGCGCTCGGTATGAGTCGTCGCACTCGTTTTCGCGTTCCTGGGAGGGAGCTGGAAAACACACACCTTTAGCCGCCGCCTCGACAGAAGATCGGTATCGAGTCCAACGAAATAACGAGCTACAGCACTTGGCCTCCTCGCAGTTCTCGCGACTCCTTTTACCTACTTCTTATGTTTTATAGACTCCTTTTCCTCGCGCCGTTGCTCCGTTTCTGCGTGAGTAGCTGCAAATCTAGTCGTCTCTCTCGTCCCGTCTGTCTCGCTCTATTCCACTATTCCGCTCTCGCGTGCGTGTCCAGCGCAGCTATCCAATCCACCGCATACAACACCGCCGTTATATTAGCGCTATGCTGCTACTTATACTGCTGCCGATTTTCCCTCTTGCTCTATACTCTGAAGCGGCGGGCCCATGTGTGCTATACGTGCGCGCGCCTATATATCTGTCTTCTCACCATTTGCCAGGGGCCGTATCCTCCAGTCTATATGTCGACTATAGCTTTGTGGTTATGGAAGACATACTTGCCGTGTGGATCTTATATGTCTATGTAGTTTATATCTTGCGTCGATTACGTGCTTGTAGTGGACGATCGACGGAACGCGAACCGTGACAGTCACGACGGTCACATCGCGCGGCAATATGAAAAACGACTCGAATATAGGCGGAAAAGAAAGAATTGAATTATTTTATTTCCTTTTAATGAAATTGTCCATGAAACGGTTTAAAAATGTAATTATAAATTACATTTTTAAACAATTTGTATTAAATAAAAAGAAATATGGATACTTTAGTTGAAGTTGAAGAGCTTTAACAACCTTTAACAACATTTTATTGTCATCAAGAATAGTAGTTGTTTTCATATCGTCCACCACAAGCATGTAATCGACAATATATAAACTACATAAAACATAAGATCCACGCGGCAAGTATGTCTTCCATAACCATACACAAAGCTATAGTCGACATATAGACTACTGGAGGATACGGCCCCAGGCGGACCGTTGAAAACCAGAGATGTATATATAGATATACAGCCATCGGTAGCCAGTCCACGATGCCTGTTGTTACACCCAGGTCCGCTACGTCATACTACCGCGACGTAAAATGGCCGACCCTCTGCCGCACACCGACGAGACGCTCTCCATACTAGTATAGTTTATTACATCGTGGTCTACACCTACCCGCACTCAACGGCGGCGGCGGCGGCGGAGGCGCTACGTGTGCGTGTGCCTCTGTCGCCGTCGCTCGGGCTATCCGCCGCGTTTCCCCGCCGCACACTCTCTTTCTCTCTCGCTCTTCTGTGTACTTTTGCTCCAATATCTTAGGGAGATTCCACATGATTGTACTTCCCTACCCCTTACCCTGTA